>JBBPOH010000188.1:0-18161 GCA_038091335.1 Phylloporus arenicola | reverse complement strand
GGTGTCATTTGCTGTTACTATTTTGTGAATTTGCCTGCCAGAAGTGTCTTCTGGTTAGGTGAGTGGGAGGGGGACGAGATATTCAAGGATTGTAAAGGTGAACTTTCGACTGTTCACAAAGGTAAGCTCCGAACTATTCACGTTCATGTGCTTATTGAATGATTTGAAGGACTGGCTATCGAAACACAGTACTGGTGCACCGGCGCATATGTAAGTCATTTGTGTATTGCAGGCACTCAGCAGCCTGACAACCTGCTCATTTGATGTACTATCCATGATCTAAAGGAACTCCAGGAAGCATTGGGATCTTTTCCCGAACCACCGTAAGGTTACACAAGAGTTGAAAGATGAAGTAGTGGACATGATTCTCCATGCTACATGTGGTAAGGACTTCGACCCAACTGTTGTGCATTTAACAGTCAAAATCACAGACCAACTGACAACAAAGGAATTGTCACACCCTCTTGGTCTGGAGGAGCTCAAAAATTATTTAGCCCGAAAGACAGGCAAGCGTGGGCACTGCACACTCATTATAGGTGAATCAAACACCATCTTTCAACTGATTGGAAACTCAAGTCCTCCCCACAGGTCGATTCATGTACACTCTTCGGATGTCGCTGTGGTCAGACACAGGAGATGGGGATGGAGTGAGTGAGGTTGCGCGAGAGCACAAAGGGCTCCCTGGCACAAGTGGGAAAGCCTTACAGTGAGTGCTTAAGGGCTGATGCAGAGCCACGCTTGAGGCCCAATGTAGGGACAGCTGCGAGGCGCCGAATCCCGAGGTTTGAGGCAAGATGTGGTGGGTGTGACGAAAAGAAGGGCGAGCACGGTTGTAGCGGCGCAGGACGAAGCCGGTGCTACCCTACTCACCTACGCTGGTCCAAAGACGCGCCTACTTCCTGAACTATGATGGTGCTAATCAACAATAATATAGCTGTCTGTCAGTCCGGATACTAGATTCCTAAGACAACCACGTCATTTATGGCGACGGAATCCCCTGATACGATTCAGGTAATATAGAGGCAGTCATCGTATGCGCACGAGACAGATCCATAGGAAATTGAGTGGCTGCGCGAGTCGGTCCTCGATGGTCTACAGAACCAAAAGCATGGCTTCAAGCAGGGAAATGACACTGGCCTTGCCTCCGAATGCCTCCGAGGGAAACTTCAACGGCGCCAACATAAATTTGCTTGCTATGGTTGACTCTGTGCCAGATCGTCGCATGCATTGAAGCTCGTTAAGGCGAGCATGTATCCGAAAGACACGAGCGCGACGGAAGGTCGACCATGATGTTGTGTGCGCTGGAAATACACATTCAACAGAGTTGAGCGATGCGCTCTGCATATCTAGACGAAGGTCCCCGTCAATGTGATGTTGACGCTGCCAGGCGCTGAGGATGGGTACGGGACCCATATGTATGAGCGAGGTAGCTGGCGGGGTGAGACCACGTAGTCTGGTCACCTGAGAGCAAAGTTTTTATCCAGGCCAAGTCCTTTGGTTAGACGGTTATGTAACAGAGATAGAATTAGGCGACCTAAGTTGGCATTCAAGTTCATCTCGACATTTCCCGCTCGTTGTATCAAAACTTCGGGAAGCACAGGCGTTGGCCAAGTTTCAATCTTCTTCGCTGGAAACTCGGCGACACCCCCTCAACAGAGATCCACATTGTAAGTATCGGCATACTATCTTGACTTGCTTTACGAACGCACGAATGGGATGTGCCGTCCTACTAGTGTCAGTTTTCATTAACCTTACTGAAACTACGCTGTCAAGAAACACACCTAAATGGCGTCTCCTGCAACGTTGAAATCCACCCCCGTCCCATTTTCTGGTAGATTGCACTTGAATCACGTGGATGAAGGGCTTCATAGAACCACAGGTCAGTTCCAGAAAGTGATTATCAGCGCTTCTTCTCATGTTCCTCGCGTCATCTTGAAGGTGCACAGAAGATTATCTCTCAACTGAATACACAACGTTCCGCCATCATCAAGTTGACACTGAACCATAATCCGCTAGGGGACGATGGAATATCCCACCTGTTCAATTACCTCTGCTCCACCTCTGGTTCCAGGCATCGATTTGCGCTGTCTGAGATCAGTCTCAACAATACCGACCTTGGTTGCAAAGGGCTCCAAGCTATTTCCGACTATCTTAGAGGTAATGAAGTGTTGCGAGTGCTTTGCCTAGCCAGTGTTTGTGTCCGTCACATGTTTATCTTTTCCATATTCCTTATGCTGTTTCAGAATGCCCTCCTCCCTGACCGTGCGGTTTTCTCGTCCCTGGCAAGCGCTGTAAATGACTCCCGACTCCGATTTCTCTCGCTCGCAGGCAACAATCAGTTGGGCGATTCATTTGTAGAACACTTCCTTCCTTTTCTTCGTTCGCGTTACCTCCACGAATTACACATCAATGCCGTCGGCTTGACTGCTCGAAGCGCGCCGGTAATTGGCGCCTGGATCGCCGGTGACATGCAAAGGAGCGGTGTTGGGGTGTGTTATCTTCAGACCTTCAAAAGCAGTGGAAACAGTCTTGGAGTGAATGGAGTTTGGGAGATCATTCAAGCTATCAAGAGAGGGAACTGGGGTATCACAAAAGTGGAGACGTATGCTAATCAACTCGGTCCATCTCCCGGCTTACCGGATACTGGTACGTTGATGCATTGATTATCCGAAGCCGACCTATCGATCATTCCAGAATCGGAGGAAGCCATGAAGGACGCAACACGTGCGCTCCAGAGAGTTCTCATGCGCAATGGCTTCTGGAAGCGACAGACGGAGAAAGAAGCCCTCATCCTCTTGAGGTATTCTAGACCGTTACTCATGCGTTCCAGGTCTTCATCATCAATAACTGGATCTCCATCTCGTCCAACATCACCCCCTTTACGGACTGCCACTTCACTATTTCCTTTTTACGCCCTACCAAACGAACTCAAACTATACATTCTAGGACTATTGGCACCATCTCTTTCTTATTCGCAACGTACGCGTATCTATCATTACGCGTCTGACCCATCCACACTACCCTGCCTGCTTCCTCCTCTACGTCGTGATCCAAGAAGAGAGTGCCTTGCAGATCCATCTTATCTATTGGGCTCTGTCGTCGGGCTCTACTCCATACATCCCAATGGTGACTGCCAGCGCTGTGCCGATGGGACATGTATGGGTGTTGGCAACAGTGTACGCTGCCGAAGGGAGGATGAACGAAGCAGATTCTTCGAGGCTGTAGGTTGCTGTGCGTATGAACCAGAAAGGGACGATCAAGAATGATACGTGTGGTCAGTGTTGATATTTCACGAGGACTGTAGACTATTTTCAGGGGCATCGATGGCATATGTAGATTTGTATCTCCATCTTGTACTAGTAGCATTTCGTCCATCCCCACCAGCTTCGCAATACATTACACAAAAAGGGTGGTTGGCGATGGCCTGTCTGACGTAAGCGACTGAATCATCTCGCCAATGCACCGACGTCGAACCTCGCTTGTCTTCCTTCCCTGTTGCAAAACACCCCGTTCGACGCAAGGACAACATTCGCAAGACCTCTAGCGCAAAAGCGCATTCCCAGGTCTTTGGACGCTCATAGTGTTGTGGCGGGGTGTTTGGGATGACTACAAAGGAAGAACAAGAGACACTCCGTCTCCTCGTTCAGCACGTCGCACGTGGATTTTACGAGCCCAAGTATATCATCATCTTGGACCAGCTTGCTCGCCATGCTGTGTAAGTATCAACAGAGTAGAAACATGGAGCATCCTGAACTCCTACCTTGTTTTTTCCTGCAACTTCGTGTGACACGTTGTAAACTGTAGTCTCAAAGATGATGATTTGGCCGGTCGCATGGGGCTCCAGGCCAAAGAATTGAACAAGTTGATGGCAGTCCTGGGTAACGACCGTCTCGTCCACGTGTAAGTCGCACTCCTCTGTCGTTGTCCCGATTTTGACCCATTCCAGCTACCGTCAAAACGAACTCAAAGAAGGTGCCCAGAGATCTGTGGGCAAGCAATACTATTACATAGACTACAAGCATTTCTGCGATGTTGTCAAATGGCGCATCGCCGAAATGCGGAGGATCATCGATTCTGGTCTGCGTAATGTCCGTCTTGACATTCTGTTTGCTTTCCCCCATTAACCTTCCCAACAGGAGCTCGATAACAAGGGATACATATGTCCGCAATGTGGAAAATCCTATACACCTCTCGAGGTCGATAAGCTCATGGACTATACCAAATCGATGTTTGTCTGTGAGATTTGTCATGGGGAAGTAATCGACAACGAGAATGCAGAGTCTGTGCGAGGAAGCCAGGATCGAATGCAGCGTTTCAATCGCGCAATGCGTTTTATCATCGAGGGGTTACGGAAGACGGAGTCTATGGTTCTTCCTGCGTCAGTTATTTCTGTTTCCTATCGGTAACCGTGCTGATCGTGTTCACAGACTGGATGTACCATCGTGGATCAAAAACAATGCTGTAGACCCTGAGAAGCAAAAGGCCGGCCAGTCTCCGGGTTTAAAGGTTGCCGGATCTTCAGGTTCTGGTCGGCAGGACGATGGTATTGGAATCGTGATGTCCATGGACAAAGACGAGGCAACGAGGCGCCAAGAACGGGATGCAGAGGCCGCAGCGAAGCGACAACAAAATCTTCTTCCTGCATGGCATCTCAAGAGTACTATTTCTGGAGATCTTACGGCCCTCGGTATCCAGGAGAATGCACGGGCGATGTCCGGACAGGTTGCATTGCCTTCTGGCGACGAGTCATTGAAAGGTTTGGGCACCGTCGGCCCGTCACGGATGCCTCAGGTTCCTAAGCCTGTTGAGGATGTCAAGCCGGAAATCAATACTGAGGCGGATTGTAAGTTGAGCGAGTTTGGTGTTCCCCCCCCTGCTAATTACTCGAGTAGATTATGAGCAGTATTATGCTTCGTTGGCTGCTTCGAACGCAGCTTCTGCTCAAGCGACGCCGTCGGGACTAGGGAGCGACGAAGTGGAGTCGGAGGAGGAACAAAAATACTCCAGCCAATATTCAGAGGTGCTCAATGGTTACCGAAAGCGGTCTCGCTCTCAAGATGATGAAGGGACTGCCGTGAAGAAGGCTGTGAAACTAGAGGTTGAGCCTCCAGATCGGAATGGTCTGGGCCACCAGGAAGCAGAAAACGAAGGCGGGGGCGATGGCCCTCCTGTATCTGGTATGGCATATGATCTCGATCTAGTATGCGCGGTAGCTCATCTCCTCTTCATCAGTAAATGGTGTACAGAAACCGTTTTCTGATATTACCGAGGAGGACCAGGAGCTGATGACACCAGATGAGTATGCGGCGTACTTTGAGGTGTTTCAGGCTCGTTCGTAGCGTACGAACTCGGTCATCATCTATTTATTATACTGACCTATGAAAGACCTACGGCGATTCATAATAGATGTATCTTAGTCAACTGTAGTCACCATTTGTTGGTCTGTCTCAATATACAGGGGCATTTCCTAGAACGGTTGCGAGTCAGCATCCTTACTACGCCAACCATCTCCTGCTCAGTACATCTAATGGTGAGACTAAATCCTATTTGCCGACTATCAACCTATACTATCGTTCGCGTAGCCTCCGAAACAGAAGAACCAGAATCCATCTGGCCTCGGTCGAGCGATCATCAATCGCAAAGTGAAAGATGCCCGTGAGAGGGAAGAATCACACCTTGTATGTCCCTCGAACTGTCCAGCTCATACGTTCTATTTACCCGACCACAGTATACCACAGACGTAGACCCAACATCCCGTCTGAAATCCGTCACCCAAGAACGAGATCTCGACGCGTTCTTGAACACCGCTCAACTGGCTGGCACCGAATTCACAGCCGGTACGGAGAGATCGATCTCTCGCATCTTCTTGCGCCCTGACAGCTCATCCGAGTAACGTGACAGAGCGCCGCAACATCAAAATCATACAATCATCGTCATCCCAGAATCCGTATCTCCTCACAGAGGCGGAGGAAGAATCCACGCTCAGAAAGCACCAGGCTAACAGGCAACGTCTCAGAGTTCCCAGAAGACCCCCTTGGACGAGGACCATCACGACTGTCCAACTAGACCGACAGGAAAAGGACGCGTTCTTGGAGTGGAGGAGAGGGTTGGCACAGTATGTGCATTCCAACACTCCGATATGTGTTTACTAATCGTGCACTGTTGATAGACTACAAGAAGAAGAGAATTTTCTTCTTACTCCGTTTGAGCGCAATATCGAAGTATGGCGTCAGCTCTGGCGGGTCCTCGAGCGTTCCCATCTTGTGGTGCAGATCGTCGATGCACGGAACCCTCTAAGATTCCGATGCGAGGATCTTGAGGCCTATGTGCAGGACGTAGAGGGACCAGAAGGCGAGGCCGGGACCGGGAAGGGGTTCAGGAAGAGTCTGTTGTTGATAAATAAAGCTGATCTACTGACTGCTACCCAAAGGTAGGCCCTGGTCAACCCTCGATACTTTGTATGCTCACGTTCGGCGTCAGACGAATATGGGCAGACTACTTTGATCAACAAGGCATCCGATATGCGTTCTTCTCGGCCGCCAATGCTGCTGCTTTGCAACAAGCACGGCATGAATCCCTGGTACAACATGTACCAGAATCGAGTCCATCACAACAGCGGTCATATGCAGGCTCAGATAAACACACGACTGGTGAAACGGAGTCCTCGTCTGACTCGGAAGGCCCTCATACACCAGATGATCACGACGAAGAAAATGACGTGCCGCCAGACTCTGAGATTAACTCAGAATCAGATGACGAGAGATTAAAATACGTGCCTACAGAAGAAGATACACCCGATGGACGCGATCCGAGGACAAGGGTCCTTAGTGTGTTGGAGCTCGAGGCATTATTTGTCTCTGCTGCCCCTGAACTCTCTAGTGCGCAACTTTGTTGTTCCCCATTGAACTGCTACCTGATGCACTTGCAGGTTTTACAGGTCTCTTGGGCGAACCACCTGCAAAACTCGTGGTGGGGCTCGTTGGATATCCCAACGTCGGGAAATCAAGTACGATCAACGCGTTGCTCGGGGAGAAAAAAGTCAGCGTCTCCTCGACGCCAGGCAAAACCAAACATTTTCAAACCATTCACCTTTCTCCGACCATTCTTTTGTGTGATTGTCCTGGTCTGGTTTTCCCCCAATTCGCAACGACAAAGGCAGCACTGGTTTGCGACGGGGTGTTACCCATTGATCAAATGCGAGAACATACGGGCCCAGTTGCGCTTGTGGTGAAAATAATACCCAAGGGAGTGCTGGAAGCACTGTATGGTCTACGTATCAAAGTAAGAAGCACAGAGGAAGGAGGGGATGGAAATGCGACTGCGGAGGACTTGTTGGTTGCTTATGCCAGTATGTGTTGGCCCCTGCTTGCTCATCCATCCCGTTGACGAGTATATGCGCGTTGTACAGTCGCACGGGGCTTCATGCGTTCGGGTCAGGGCAATCCAGACGAAGCAAGAGCGGCGAGATATATTCTCAAAGACTATGTGAATGGTAAACTCTTGTTCTGTCACCCGCCTCCAGGAACGTCGGAGGAGTCGTTCAACCAAAGGACGCACGAGTTGTCGCTCCTCCGTGCGGCGGGAAAGAAACGGGCGCCTATGACGCGCGTTGTGAAGGGTGCCGATACCTTTGTTGCTGCCTCTGCGCCGTCGCTGGACGATGACGCCATTCTGACGACCCAAGCGGGCGGTGCGAAATCCCTGGCACTGGACAGCGAGTTTTTCGAGCAAAATGCACCACGTTCGCCGCGTCCATTTGTCCAAGGATCTGCGCGACATGGACAGCAATTTACGAGAGGGAGGTTATACCCACACCAGAATATGGTAGCAAACGATGGCACGCTGCTCGATCCAGGGCAAGTTGCTGCGATGATGAGTGGGCTTGGTGGAGGGTTTGGGGGAAAGCATCATAAGAAGGAGAAGCGGGTGAAACAGAGGAGTGGAAAAGGATATGATTGAATATTAGACATTACATGGTTATTACTCGTTCCATGTCAGGATGTCCCGGTCATCCTCAGAATCATGGTCGCGCTTGCGATGGAGCATAACGCGCTCGCGAGATGGAAACAGCCTGTTGCAGTCTTTGCCGTGTCAGAGCGTGTACGTGCGATTGGATGCTGGATGATATGTACCTTGAAATGCACAGATAAAGATTGGGGTTCTGTGGGGGATTAGCGTTGTTCTGGTAAGAAAACAGAGACGTACTCTGTGGGAGACGTCACCCAGCCATGGCCAGTATCGACGTCTTTCTGGGTGGTCGTTGCTGCGAAGAAAGGATTGTGGGTGCAGGTGCTAGAAACACTGGGTTGCTCACTGTCCTGAGTTGCAGGTCTCGACTTCAGGACAGACGGAAGGCGTGGACCGGTAGACATGGTACGTGTGCAAGCTAATCTAGTAAGTACTACTACTCGATGTCTACAATGAGAATTCTCCTCGCATAGTACCGCCAAATTCAATATGCCTGCTTCCCCCCGCACGTCCCCTTCATCGTCATTCCAGCGGTACATTTCACCTTCATCACAGTTGTTCCATTCACCTTTCTCTCACTCGTTTCTCCATATGGCAGGCGCAATCTGGCTGCGAGTGACGACCCGTGGGTCCCGCGTCGTATCGACATTGAATTTTATGACGAGTTGGCTTTCTGTTCCCAATGCCCTTAGTCGCTGCGCCCTACAGAGGCCTCGTATCTGCCCATCATCCGATATGTCAATGTTTTGGTTTACGTAGTGGTCAAACGCTCCTTCCCAGGGGAGGCTGACGTAGCTTGTTTCGATGTTGATCGGTAAAACAGTGCCAGCAGAATACTTTGGGAGTGTCATTTCGACACGCTTGATTCGAGGTAGGTTACGAAATTCGTAAAGCCTGATTTTCGTCGCCCCCAGGGCAAGATCAATTGCGGGCCTCATAGCCTTGACGTCAAGAACGTCGTCATCTACGATGCCTCTATGGGTGAGGCGAAGGGTACGCGGCACAGTTCCGTCTGCAGTTCCATCAGGAATGAGGGCGAAGACATATGGTAGTCACATCGTCGTTGCTACAGAGAGCGATGAGACTTGCATCGGAAAACATTATCCACTCGAGTGGATTAGGAAATGGGACCTAGTGTTAAAATAAATCAATTCATCGGGTATATGAGCCACCCATACCTCATCCAGTGACCGGACTGTATGAAACACATGCGTCTGGGTATCCAGCACCAACTGACGCTCTTTGGCTGGAATGAAGAGGAATCGTGAATTCGCAGCGTACAGTTTCACTCTCAATAAGGGGTCGCTCCCAGCCTGGGGAGGATTTATAGTGGTCGAACTCAACGGCTCCCCGGTGTCGTAATTGAAACAGAATTCCAGCAGCTTTCCGCACGAGGATCCATGAGTATAACAGGCGCTGATCTGGAATAAGAGGCAGACATACCAGCACGGTGAACGGTGGTGTAGATTCAATATCACATACACCCTATGAAGTCCCTCAGGGGATACGAATGATTCAGCATCCCAGCCTAATATCGGTGTTTCCTGAGAGACCGTGCGGTGTTGGGTTCTTTGCAGGATCGAGATGAAGCAACACGAATCGTACATCCTGTTCGCACACAAGGAGCCACCGTCCAGCGATAGGTTTGAGCCATGGACGGTTATCTAGGCCGACGCTGATCTTAAAACTCAAAAGTGCGCGCGTAGGCCATGTCGTCCATGACTCTGCGAGTCGCGCAGCTTTGAGAAGCGTCCGCTCGAGGGATATGCCAGATTGTGTGGAAAATGGACCAGGCGGACGCGGCAATGAGGCGTTTCTATACAAGATTCCACATTGTAGGTGACGGCAGAAAATGTCTCTGAGACCTGCCAAAGAGTGAGTGTAGTGGGATGTCGACCTTACCGTTCGCCTTCGGACGATGTCTCGAGGGTCAGAGTAGGAGAGAATCTGGAAAATGAGCTCTGTTGGAGGTGTGGACATGATGGTCAAAGTTAAAGACAATAAATAAGGACATCCGAACTTTCGATCCAACTCCCATGGCGCGTACTCCTCTCCACCTTCGACGCTACTAACATGAGCACCGACATCCTGTCGCCAGTCACCCTCCCATACAGCGGTCGCACAATGAAAAACAGATTGGCAAAGGTTCGTCCATTCTATTGTGACCGGGGTCGCTCACGATATACCATTGCCTGCAGGTGGCCATGTATGAGCACTTGGCCAAAATGTATGGTGGCCCTCCAAACAAATACCACCTCGGTCTCTACACCGAATGGGCAAAGTACGACTGGGGGATGATCATCACGGGCAACATCCAAGTGTCTCGAGAACACCTCTCGCTTGGCCGGGATATCGTAGTTCCTGAAGTGCTCACCCAAGATACGTTGGCGCCATTCGAGCAACTAGCGAAAACGATTCACGACGAAGACTCGCGCAAGCCATCGACACGCCCATTGGCTCTCATGCAGCTCTCTCACGTTGGACGACAGTCTCCAAACTTGATTGGTGGTCGCAAACTCGGTGTTCCTCCTATAGCTCCAAGTCCAATTCGACTTGGGTCGAATAAGCGTGTACCGTCGCGGGATGGTGTCACATCTCTTAACGCACAGGAAACACCCCATCCCTACTTTCGTGCACTATTTCAGCAACCCCGGGAAATGACTCTCGACGATATTAAACAAGTCCAAGAGGCGTTCATCAGGGGCGCACTAACTGCTCTTCACGCCGGATTTGATGGAGTTCAGCTTCATGGTGCACATGGATGTGAGTTATTTCATGGTCTTCCGAAATGGATACCCAACAATTTGCCAGATCTTCTTGCCCAATTTCTCAATCCCAAGGTACTGAGATTGTTATTCAATTGGCACTATTGACATGACATGCTTATAGACCAATGTTCGACAAGACAAGTATTCGGTGAACACACTCCGTATGTTGCGCGAAATCGTTGAGGGCATCCGTGCTGCCACCCCCAAAGACTTTGTCGTCGGCGTGAAAATCAACTCTGCAGATTACGTACCGGCGGGTGAACGGCCCTCGGACGAAAGAGTGTTGAAGGAGACGTGGCGTGTCCTAGATCACATACGTTCAATCGCACACTGGGGCATGATCGACTTTTTCGAGATAAGTGGGGGTGATTACGAGTCGCCGGGTGCGTACGGACGATGGCGTACGGGCTTCACGACTCATTTCAATCGCAGATTTCATGTCTGCCAAGGCAACGAGTCCTCGACAGGCCTTTTTCTCTCTGTTTGCAAAACAAGCACGTGAATACATAAAGACGGATGTTCCACCAGGAGTACATGTTCCCCTGGTTCTCCTTACAGGTGGCCTTCGCTCGCCTGCCCACCTTCACAGTGCACTGGACGCTGGTCATGCTGATCTAGTTGGCGTCGGGCGAGGTTCGATTTTACGTCCAGATATACCAACCATTCTACAGCAAAGAATTCGCGCCATGGTCATAAACGATACCTTGATCGCGCTGGACGATGAGCCGTTCGCGCAAGAACCAGACAGTGACATTCAGCTGCCATCATGGATACCCCAGATCCCGCTTGTTGGCGCGGGTGCCGGCATGGCGTGGTACAACGTTCGCATGCGAGAGATAGCGCTATCTCAGCTAGAGAGGAGAGCAGATGGTACACTACCCTCTGCACCTCCACCAGCTTTCGGAATGACGGGATTAGAGGCCATAGTGGGGATGTGGGTGTGGCTTGAATGGCCGGGGATATTCATTGGAGCGTTCTCGGTCTATTGCGTGGGTGTACTTGTTTACTATGCGACTAATGGCTTCTAGACAATTCCTTGGAAGGGTTATACCGTCATCAGATGAATGAAGGACAGACCATGACGCCGCCGGGCCACCACTAACTTGTTATGTCTCTGGTAACAAATACGCAACCCAGTCGAGCAATGTGCCGCAGGAAGGGGTTGCCCATTGATACCAAGAGCTTGCAGGACTGAAGTACTAACCATTTGACATTTATAGAGCTGATTTGGTGACAAAAACACAATTGGCTATGCCGCGGCCATCGCCAACAGTGTTCCTACCACCGACCTTCAAACTAGGCCAGTGCTGACCTTGTTCACGCACAAGATGAACGAGACCCACCATCCGGCTTGAGCTGGTTTGGGTGGTCTCGGCTAAATAGATTTGGACACCACAAAGTAGTTATTAGCGAAGTAGCGCCGACCTGGCGATTCGGGCCGCACAGCTGCGTGAACCAAGCTCGCCATATTTTGCCTGTCACTGGATGGTGCTGTCGAGGACGACGACAGGCATTTGACATTGTCCAGGAACTGTTTGGCAGAGAGGGTATATATACCACTGCTGGGCGTAGAATCAGCTTGATCGATGGCGACCCTCCCCCGCACGACAAAGCAAGGTCCAACGCCTCCTTCCACTCGGATACCCGCCTTTGATCAACGACCCCGCTCCGATTACGACTTTGATGCTGGCATAAACTCGTCTGTGGCATGGGCAGAACATCTCGAACGAGGGTCTCTCTCCGACGACGATCCCGCCGATCATCTCGATACAGATGGACAACGCGGCTTGTCGGCGCGCGCACTTTACCACTTTGAAGGCAGGGCAGAGTTCAGGGAGCTCACCGTCGGGGCAGGCGACAAGCTTGAGGTTCTGAGGCACGACGTCGGAGACGGTTGGAGTCTCGTGAAGCTGGAGGACGGAAAGATTGGTTTGCTGCCCACATCTTATTACACGGTGGGTCGGACATCACTGGGAACACTTTCAGGCTGACACCGCACGTTCAGCACACCGTCGATTTCCTCTTTGCGCCGACTGACAGTCACCCGAAAACGAAGGAACTGTCCAAGGACACCATCACCCCACGGGTATCAATAAATGGAGCCTCTGAATTAGAGCTATCCCAGACAATTCAAGAAGATACCACAGAAGAATGGCCAAACACGTTTCCGAGCTTCCGACAGCGATTACTTGGTGGAAAGACCCTTAATCGATTCTCCGCCTTTGTTACCAGCGGTGCAGAGGAATGGGTTCTGAATGGTGCTCCAGATCTTGAGGACGAACTCGCGACATCTGTTCCTCTTGCTCATAATCGCGAATCGACGACGGATTCCATCGCAGAAGATATCCGGCTTAACAGGCTAGGTATCGGGGAAGCCGACAGACATTTCGTCGACGAAGGCCCAGCCTGGCAGCCCAAGATTCCTGGGTTTCGCGTCTTGGTCCATTCGCCATCAAAGCGGTCATCTAGCTTCTCCGGAGCTTACACCGTATACAGCGTGACCTCTCTTATCCAGCCACCCGAGCACAACGAACCTGGAAATGGAACGATCCGTTCCAATTCGCCTGCATACATCACTGTGCAGCGACGCTTTTCGCACTTTGTCGTTCTTCACACCGCACTACTGAAACGTCTTCCCGGGATCGCGCTACCTCCGCTACCCGAAAAGCAATACGCAGGTCGATTCAATGCTGCATTCGTCGAAGCTCGACGAGGAGACTTGGAACGGTACCTCGATCGTATCGTACGTCACCCGATCGCGCGTTACGCAGAGGTTGTGACCTCTTTTCTGAGCTGCGAAGATGACCTGGTGAGCGGTCCCTTGGCCGAGAGTGGGTTGGAAATCCCTCATGCTCCTTCCTATACAAGGAGTGGAAACGGCTGATGCCACAGTTCCTGTCGATGCCTACTGCAGGACCGTCTTTCTTTGCGCACGTCTTTCATCCCGCATTCAATGTTGACACTCGGGATGCCTCAGAGGTCATTGGAAAGTTTGACAATCATGTGCGGGCTGTCGGGAAGGGTGTGCAGGGGCTGAGGAACATCTTTAATCGCGTGAGGGAAGCGCGAATTGGTGTGTCTATTTTTCCCAGCGTTTAGTACATCTATCAAACAAACGCCTACAGAGATGTCCAAATCCGAGCGCTTGCTTTCGTACTCCCTCCTGTCTCTTATCACTGCAAAACTGTCATCGTCCGCGCCGGCTGTTGGCGCAGTTGAGGAGGAAGAAGATGCATCCCCTCAGTTGCAGGGCCTGCTGAACAGCGATGGCGCTTGGTGTTGGCGCGATGACTGCCAAGGTACAGAATCAAATTGTTTCCATTCACAGGCTGACCGCATGATGGACAGACTGTCTCAAACTCACAAAGGCTGTTCAAAAGTCCGCAGAAACGTTGCAGAGTGTAGCAGACCTATACGATGATCACGTTTGTGTCCAGTTATTGTGTGTAGCTCTCTGCTCAAGGGTGTTGTAGGCTAGGAGAAGACAACTTGCGACCCACGAAACTCTCAAGAGCGTCGCCCATCCGTACATGATATATCAGGTGCGTTACGCGTTCCTTGATTTCTGCACAAGCCAGACTGCCAATCCAAGGGTGTTATCGAGACCCATCGATCCACGTACTCCCGGTATGTGGGGGCCACCGGCAACAATGTAAGCAGCCTACACCCTAGTGCGCTTCTCTGACTGATCCACCACCAGCCAAATGAAGATGTGGCTTCACGGTGCGAAACAGTTCTCAACGCGACCCTGTCCGAACTCGACACGTACCACACACAAAAAGTCGAGGACTTTACGACCTTGACGAGGGACCATCTCGACGGGGAAATCGCGCTGTACGAACAGATCTTGGTACGGCTCAGAGCCGCCCGACGCGTCCTCGATCCGCCACACCTGGACGAGATGGGATGTTCGCCGAGGAGACCGTCGCGGTTCGAAAAGGATTTGAACAAGTCGGTGAACGAGGTCGAGCCGCTTCCACAGCCATGTCCACACGTGTACGATTCGGCGCCGATGCAGCCGGTGAGCATGGCTATCCAGGGTCTGCTTCGCGGAAATCCGGGAGGGAGGACGAGTGTTTTGGGTAGGTTGTGGGCTTGAGTAGGATTTCGTTTACTCTTGAAAAGAGTCATCCGTTCATAGCTTACTGGATGAATTGCTAATAGGTATCTAATGGGACCCTCAAGGGTGTGTAGCATTGCATCTTGGATAGTTATCTTCCTCTCAATAACACGCCTAATCCATGCTTGCAACGAATGGCGACTCAAGTATGGCGCGCAAGGGAGTCAACAACAAAAAGAGTGGATGCAGATATTCATGATCTAGGTAGATCTGGCAGCAGAGCGGATATCCCGACAAAGAGTTCGTGGCGCCTTTCCGACTATTCTAAATCAGTCCATACATCGCCATCGACTGTAACTGGGTATCTGAGAGTCCAAAAAACAAGACACCACAGCTGGATAGCATGCAATGTCAGCCCTGGTAAACCGTGAAAGTGTTGTTCCTGCGGACAGTGAGAATGAACTCATTTCGAGACAGATCATGACTTACGTCTGGGCAAATCCAACGCGATTGTTATCCGTGTCGAACACCTGCCAAAACAATATATGACATGTGCTTGTTCACAGACCGAGGGCTACTCACTGCATAGTACCTCTCCATGAATTTTTGCCCTAGGATGAACGCCAGCCCTGGAACGCTGCTGTTTCCCATGTTTACGATTGTACCATACTGCTTCTTAGGATCGCCGCCAAATACTACGTTCTCGTTGGTGGGAAATAGCTGCGCAGCAGTATCCATGGTAAACACTCGGTTGCCGACCGTAAAGCGGAGAGGCTCCATTTTCGACACCGAGGATGGAGGGATTTCGATAAGCCCCGTCGCGTTGTCCAGTTTGGCACCTGGGATCGCTTTCATGTACTGGTCGAAAAAGTTGTCCGCGATAAGGACCACTAATGGACTGACATCGGTCACGTGGAGCATAGCGGAGCGGAAAACATACGTGTAGTACCGGAGTCGACAACCCCAGCTGTGGAGTTGGGGATAACAGTGTGAGGGCCGTATGTGGAGGTGGCATTGATGCCCCAGTAATAGCTGGCAGGAGGTGTCTTCGTCACAGGAGTATACGTCACTTCACCCTCGTACTACACACCACACGTGTCACAAAACTTGCGATCCTTGACACAGGAACTGCACACGTACCAAATCCGGATCAACGCCTCCGTATGTCACTGCACCATCTATGCATATGAGATGATTGAAAACAAGAGTAGGTAGCGAACCGCTTACTTCTGTCGCTGGTGTTCGTCGCGGGTGCGAAGTAAATACCGAGCATTTGATCCTCTATGATTTTCTGCGACACGAGGTTGTTCATGACCGTTGGAATCGTTGCATTCGGTTTGTTTGTGAGCGTGTCCTGTGTGAGGTCGAGGGGCCCAACGCCGAGAATACCATCGACACCTTGAAAATCAGCAGATTGGAGTGCGTCGCCGAATGATTGGTTGGTTATAACAAGATTTGGTGCGAGAGTCACCTGATCGAGATCTGTTTACAGTTGGTAATCGAATGCGAACAAAGACACGACATCCTTACACTCGTATCCAGAAAAGTTACCGGTCCCATAACTGACATTTACTTGTTGTCCTGTGGGAATGCTAGTGGATGTTCGATGGTATGGAATGCCAGAGCTGTGACAAGGATTTGTATATTGCGTGACTCGGATCAACTATGCTCACCCGCAGAAAGTGTTGGATGACCCGGTGTCAACAACAAGGTTGTAGTATGTTGGAGGGTTACCGATCCCGACACATGTTGTGTACTGCACGTAGAGCAGATTGGTCGCCGGAACAGTAGGTGGTCCATGCGACTTGAGCGATGCCGCACGAGCACGGTCCGCTGCAGCAACTCCCTTGAGATAGGAACCACTACGCTGGATTCTTTTCAGCGGAACGGAGACGACCCGAGACGCAGAGACGGATGTCGCGAGAAGGACAAAGGAGAGGACGGCAAACAACTTCATGCTGAAGGAGGTGCCTGAACGGAATGCTTTGTCCGCTCAATTGTTCGTTCTCAGAGGACTTCCTCCTGTGAGAACAACCGGCCATGGTAGTCCATATTAAATTCGTCATATGGGCCATCGTAACCCCCACAAGAAAAAGGATTCTCGGTAACTCATGTTGGATTCCAAGCAGGATTCGCGCTGTGCTGTTGAGTGGTGAGCAAGAAGTGTCGTTCCTTGTACAGTACTTTGGCAGAAACGACCCACCTTGCACCAGGAAACGACGTTCCCAGTTAGCGCACAAAGAGTTGAATAGCTGCCAAGTTGGAAACGGCTTGGCGCTGGGAACAATTGTATTGGGTAATACAATTAGCTGGGGATGTTACAGTCAACAATCAATTATGCTCATCACCAAAACTCACTACGACGTACCTAGCAAGCTCGACAACGAAAGACCAATCAGGATCTTTTTGATCGCACCAGTCGTTCCAAACTACCCACAAGCCAAGTTTCCAGGTATTCGCCCTCTATCTGTGCAGCGGATCTTACAAAACGTACGGAACAGGCGTCGTGTGCTTCAGGTGCGCGCTCTAACTTCCCTGACACCCATGATTGATCACACCTGGAATCAGCGAGATTTATCAAGTTACCGGCCCCGTTGAGAGGTTCGCAGGACAGATTGCGAGCCATGGATACGTAGTCGGTACGCCCAGCATTTCTCATGATCAGGTACATTCACAAACATCAGACCAGCATGTCCGTCGACTTACCACGAGTTCGAAGGCCCAGGACCCATCCCCTACGATACCGAAGGTGGGTTGCGTCAACTATGTCTCTTGAACACTACGAATGTGCAACTAGGCACGGACCGAGGAAACAAATACAAGGTCGATGTTACCCAGCATGCTTGACAGTCTCCCTGATAAGATCGGTAGATCGAAAAAACAGTAGCTGCTTATGATGAGGTACTTGTGTCCCTCACCCTTGCTAAGTCTGCTCATCTGTCCAACGATAACAGGACGCCACACTTTCCGTCGACTTGTTAGTCTCTCTTCCAAGTTGCAATGGTCGTATTTCAGGTTCGTGTAGTATGCATTTGCCCTTCATCAAGTGCTAACTGTTTTTCCAAAGCGACGGGAATGTGCCTAGGGGGTCACTTGGTAATATCTCTCCTCTTCGGCTTCGATGCTCTGTCTCACTGAAACTCAGGCATTCCGTGTACGGTGTCAATGTTTCCTATCAGACGCTGCTATTGAACGCTTAGACTGCCTAGGCTGCCTTCGATCCTAGGGTACTGTCTTCAGTGTGCTTCTTTGCGACAGACATTCATGGTGCAACTCTCGGAAGAGGCAAAAATGACGACTCACTCGAACGAGTCCGAAAAGGGGACATTAAAGGCGAGCTAGTTGCAAGTACCGCATTTCATTCA
>JBBPOH010000187.1:0-18171 GCA_038091335.1 Phylloporus arenicola | reverse complement strand
CTGGGAACACTGCACAGATGGTCAGACGCGACAGCGCGCGTCGCACGCGGACGCGTCTCACCTAAAAAGCCGTCAATGGCGTCCGCGGTGGTGTAAACCTCCGATGTGCGAGCGGGCGGAGAAACAGCTCTGGCTGGTTGTAGAGCGGCTGTAAGTGCAAAGGGGGCGTGTTTGCCCATGATACTCGGAGATCTTGAAAGTCTGCAGAGGGTCGGCGCCAGAACGATGAAAACGGGTGTGCTCATGGTGGTCGAAAAGCAGGACCAATGAGTGGAGAAATGCATCAGAGACCCTGGATATATAACCGAAACCAAGAAGCAATCCGAGGGCACGATTGACCTACACAAGCTTGAAGAATAGCCTTTTTCGGAATTTACCCTCCAGAAATCCAGCAATCAAGATCATATCCAGACTTTTTAGTGTAGCTAGAGATACATGGAAATGGTATACAAGTACTATACGGAGGCGCAGTCTTCCCAGTCCTCATCAACCGTCGTGTCCCCCGCGTGTCTGTTCCTCCCTCCCGCTTCCATGAGCGCAGCCAGCCCACCCGTCTGTACCCCATTCATCCCTGCATCCAGCAGCTCCCTTTCTAACCGAACTTGCCCAAATGTCTCATCCCACTTTGCCGCACTCTTGAAGAACCGTCTTCGAGGGACACTCTTGCTCATGTCCGTATTGACATAGCGATTCGTCATGATGCTCATCCGCTTTCGACTCCGGCGATAGGACGACCCGTCAGAGTCATACCTCTCGTCGTCGGATTCTTCCGACCCTGCAGTAGCGTCCTGCAGTCTATACAGATAACGCGCATGTTCTGCATCCACTTCGTCAGTATCAATCCAGAAGCGCGTAAGCAAAATGACTTACGAGCTAGTCGGCGGTCCAAATCATCCATGACACCGCCCTCATCCCTATCCTCCTCCACCTCCAAGCCCAGGTGTTTGCCAAGACTCTCCGATGGAACCTCGTGCATTCCAACCGACGGCGCATGGTGCAACTGCGCAAGCTGATGAAGCGCATTAAACCTCACCTTGTCCAGCGACCCATCTTTAGTGTTTAAGTCGTCCATGTTGTTTTCAGGCACCTCCAGACGGTACCGCGGGCCAAACCATTCAAAGTACTCGTTCCAGGGTAGGTTCACGTCAATCTCTTTTTCTATACCGAGCGCGCACGCAGTCTCATACGTCCACGTCCGAGCGACATTCTTGACTGTGTAGCCTCCACCACCGAGAAGAATGAGTGGCACGTTGAATGAGCGAAGGAACTGAACGCAGTGGGCGTGGCCGTTCATGGTGATATTGAAGCAGCCCAATTTGTCCCCTGCCAACGAATCCGCACCGCACTGCAACACGACAGCACCCGGCCGGTAGACCTCCATGATTTTAGATACGACCTGCGGACGTGCGTGAGATGCAATCCGTCGTTCCTCATATGCATACGCACCGGTTCAAACACCGTCTTGAACGCTTCGTCAGTAATCCCATCCTTGAGTGGGACATTCACCGTGTAGTACTTTCCTTTACCCATCCCCTTGTCCTCCTGCGTCCCCGTCCCGGGGAAATACTCCCCAAACTTATGAAAAGAGCACGTCATGACCCTATCCGTCGTATAAAACGCCTCCTCCACGCCATCCCCGTGATGACAGTCAACGTCAATGTACAACACGCGCGGATAAGACCGGAGGAGCTCCAAGATACCGAGCACGATATCATTGATGTAGCAGA
The DNA here is from genome assembly GCA_038091335.1 of Phylloporus arenicola. Taxonomy (NCBI): domain Eukaryota; kingdom Fungi; phylum Basidiomycota; class Agaricomycetes; order Boletales; family Boletaceae; genus Phylloporus; species Phylloporus arenicola. The sequence continues at coordinate 16,444 of JBBPOH010000187.1, read as the reverse complement.
ACCCCGACGCTTCGCGCTTTTTGGCGTGGTGCAGCCCACCGGCCCAGTTGATAGCAATGTCCGCCCCACCCGACGCAATCCGCTGAGCCGCCGCTGTGTGAAAACAGATGAGCACAAGGAGGACCGTTGCGTCGTGTGCGCACCGATCGAGCCCCCCGCCGAGATGGAGCAAAACTCGAACACGCCGTCAAACGCGGGGTTGTCTTCGCCGACGAGAACTGGGCGGCGGCATCAGCAGCGAACGCGGAGGGGTTCGGGCGACGTACAGCGCGTGCCGTGGTACGTGAGCTCCTCTGCCGTCTCGGGCGTCACCCGGTTGAGAAAATGGATGTACTCGTCTGTGTGGAACGCGGAGATCGATTCGGGGGTCGCGCGCTTGGGACGCTGTCCGACGCGCGTGAGGTGCATAGGAGAGCGAGAGCGAGCGGGGTGGACGCACCAGTACTTGCATCTTGTCCAGCATGCCATACGCAGAGACCAAGTCGTGTGTAACGCGGATTCGGTGGGGTTTCATGGGGTGACCGAGGCCATATGTGTATGAGCCAACGTCTCCTGGCGCCATGGTCCGTTTGGAGGAGGTATAAAAAGTATTCATGAACAGACGCACCGTCGTAGTAATAGGTGACCCGTTTCTTTGACATGGCGTCAGTCTTATCAGTCTCGAGCGAAGACTACTAGGCACTCTGCACCGCCGCACGTGACAACATGGCAAGTGGCTGTGTTGCATAAACGCAAAACAAAAAAGAATAACATATGTCTAATGTATTCATCATCGCAAGTCGATTTCCACAGTGTCCCCAACTTCCTCTTCTGTGTCCTCCGCGACCACCCTTTTGTTCTCCTTTTCGACCGGGGGCGGAGGAGGTACTTCAACGCTTGATGGCGTGATAATTTTCACCGCAGTAGCACTATTTTCAGCATCCGACACAGCAACGGCTGGACGTGGAGTCGAGTCAGACGAAACGGGTGGCGAAGACGGCGCCGAAGGAACAGGCGGGGATTGAGAGGGTGGTGGGAATCGGAAATTGCGATCCATCGTGCCATTGCTTTTATGCCGCGTATCTGATCCCAGGGTCGACTTCTTTGGTACAGCTCTTTCTCCCTTTGCCTCTTCGTCCGATCCCTCCTCCGGGGTAGGCTCAATAGACTTTTTGTTAGCCGTTGGGGGGCTTGCGGGGGCAGGACGTGGGACGACGGGCATCGATGCTCGATTTTGTGCAGCCTTGTGTGAATTGGCACCATTGGCAGAAGGCAGATTAGCCTGAGACATCGATAGTGGTCGTTGGGTGTGATAAATTGAAGGAGGGGTAATCCCAAGGTAAAACCCAGCGATCGGGACCATTCTGAAACGTCCGTCAAAACAAGCATATATCCAGCCCACAACTACACACCTTTTCTCTATCAAGCAAGCTAATAGCCATTGTGGTTGGACGACTGGGATGCTGAGTTGAAGGGCCCGTTGATACTCCACTCCCGGCCCACCGGAAACACTACCACCACTAGCACTGGCACCTGAAGGTGTCATAGCTGGCGTCGTGCACACAAAATGTGTCGTATCGATCTGGATTTTGTCGCTCCATTTTGCCTTCATCTCTCTTAGGGCAGCCTTGGCGTCCTGTAAGAGTCCCTCATCGGTCACGGTACCGAAGCATACGGAGATGCCACTTGTGTCCGCGATAGTGTGTGTGCGAAGGCGAATAAGGTTGGATGGGAACGTTCCTGCAGTTGTGCGTAGCACCAGCTGGAACGAGTACGTGGTATCGACGGAGAGACCGGTCAATTTCGTGGTGGTGTTGGTCAGGGCGTTGGGTATCGACGCAATCCGTTGTGAGTTCTTGTATATATCAAGAGAGCGCAGCTTGGCTGTAGCAAGTTTGAGGGGAGGCCATTCCAACGTGACCGAAGTCTGCGTGACATTGCGGACCTGCGAGATATGTGAGGAAGCGTTTCAGCGTGAAAGCGAAAGGGACAGCACTTCAAGCTGAGGTGGTTCTGGAGACACGCGTCCAAATGTCTCCAGGATATCCCGCTGAAGGTTCCAAAACTCCTGGTCGCGTTTCCGCTCCTCTGAGATGTTCTGGTGTACTGCGATATTGACTATGGAGCCCGTCGTTACACCGGGTGGTAATAGAACCGATGGAAACTCGATGAGATGAGCACGTTCACCCAAAAGTATCTGAGCATCGGAGTGTGAGTGAATGCATCGCGCGAATAAGATACACTGTATACCGCCATGCCCGCGTCTGAAGAACACACGATTAACATTGGTTTACTCGCTCAGCGGGATGACGCACCGAGCTTTCCGACAGTGAACGTAAAACTGTCTTGTGACCTTGCCATATCTGCTACCGTTGATTTGGAGCCTGAAGACCTGATTGAGTTACGTGGTATGGAGGTAACCAGCCACCATTGCCCGGCGTTGTTTTGGTATTATTTGGTCATGTTGAAACTGAAGGCCCTTGGTAAACAAACGCCGGTAGTTTTCTTCTCTCATATACCCAACTGATTCCCTGAGACTGGCTTCTCACGGGTATTTCTTAATAGCTAGCAAGTTATGCGCGCCATGACGCCACGTTTGTCTCGTTGTATACTCGTGGCCAATCAATGGCTGTGCACATTCATCCGTGCCTCACAAATTCACGCTGGTCTTGGCATTCGAAGCGTGTAAGTAGTGCAAAATTCTGTGACCTTTCGATACCCCAAGATATCCAGAAGAACAACGTCAGATATCGATCCAGTTGTCGAGTCACCGGGTGTTTCCTATTTTGGAACGAATGAGATGTTGGCGCAGCTTATGCGTGTTTTGCGACATCGTGATATGCACGAGGCACACTTGCTCTCTTCCCTTCATTTCACTGCCCCCGAAGACATATAAGATCCAACACCGTCATTTCTGTTTCTCACTTGTCTTATATCGCACATCTTCTCGACCAAGGATATCATGGTATTTGCGCTCTTCGGCCGCAAATCTACGCTGGATGCCACAGCATCAGCGGAAGATGACCAGCACACTCGTCTCCCGACACCATCACCATCTATCAACTCGGTTACCCGCCACTCGCCTTTTCGATTCACAGCTGTCCTGCGTTCCGCCCTCGGTGGCAGTTCCACCGACCTCACTCTCAAAGACTCCGATCAAGTGACGGATAGCATCGCTGAGGGAGGGAATTCCTCCGCTCCTCCACCACCAATCACCCCATCTCCTCCCCCCGCTGCAGAATCGAACGATACCAAGATACTTTACGATCGGATGTTGGCCCTACCACCCAAGACTCTGCATGCCTACACCCTTGCACATCTCCGCCCTGAAGCCCCCTTTCCACACACTATCGTGTCCTCTCCTGCGCTTGGATCGCTTTTCGACAATACCCTACGCCCACCATCCCCAGACACGGTCACGAAGCTGACCGCGTTCTTCTCGGCGCTTGCACCGCCTCCCTTGCTGCATTGCGTGCGCTGCCACAAGGACTTTTATGACATAGAAAACGAGGAGAAGGACAAGGCCTGCCGTGTAGCGCATGACGATGAGAGCGCGCTGGTTTCGCGTGTCTCAGAGGCTTCAGGAGGTAGCTACGAAACTCTCTGGGGCTGCTGCGGGCAGACGGCCTCAGGGGACGGGAGCGAAGGTCCACCAGACGGATGGTGTTATGAAGGGAGGCATACAGTGAGTCTATCGTTACCAACATCCCCTTCCTGTCTGACTTTGCCTGGGAGACGGACGTCAAACGCGCTCGATTTAGAGCCGATTCGACCATGCACAACGACAAACTTACGTTGTGTTTTAAGCTGAATTGTCGTGGAATACGAGACCAACTTCCACATGCCTTGCCGTCTCGCACTGTCGTGACGACCTCTGCGCGCAAGTCCAATCCTTCCCCGGCTCGTTCACAAGCTTCTACGCTCATAACACGCACCGCGCGGAAGCGACCGCGCAAATCGTTAAAGGAGTCTGGCTCGGAGAACGAAGCTGATTCGGAGAGTTTGGCTGGACGCGCTGCGAAAGCAAAGGACAAGGAGAGAGTCAGTGGAGGCGCAGCAGAGAGGGACGAGGGTACAAGCATGGCGACAGACGCGCCCAATCCCCCGTCTAAATCCAAATCCAAGGCAAAGTCCCAACCCGTCCACCGAGCCCGTCCAACGCCCAGCACTCCCATATCGGGCTCCACCAAAGCGAAGGCTACGGCGACAAAGCCAAAGTCGACCTCTCATACGTTGCTCTCGCAGAGCCGCACGCGCGTAGCCTCGGATTCTGAGGCTTCGACACGCCCGCGTCCCAGGACGAGAAGTAATGTCCGGGAAGAATCGCGCGGTCGTACTACGTCCAAGTTCACAAGAGCGAGTATTTCAGAACGCGCAGGACGTGCCAAGAAAGCTACTAAGCAACTCTCAACATCAGAAAGTGAGGTTGAAGATCAAGAGAGCGATTGGGAGGAGAGGGGGAGAGATAGGAAGAAGAGACGGTTGCAGAACTGAATCATGTTCATTATTATTTTATCTTGTGGATCAATCTATCGCTCCGCTCCCTTGATGTCATCTTCATCCGTGAGAATGAGTTAGTCAGCGAGTAGAACTTCATTCCGACTCCTGAAACTTACAGCTTCATCTTGACCAGCTCGAAGGCTGCGATGCTCACCACGCACAGGACGTTCCACGTCCAACATCGTGAGCGGGAAGGTCTGAGCATTTCAATCCCCCTTGATTGGCTCTCGCAGGGCCCAGTTGTAACCAACTGAGCGACATACCAGACAAGCGGCTATCCCTCATTGACCCAAGACCCTCTGCAGAGGCGAGGCATAGAGGGCCACGGCCTTGAAACGTGTCGCGGGGATCGGGCGGGAGACATCAATACTACCATCCTCTCCCCACGTGTCCGCAAGGACGCCTTGATCGTCAGACGACTCGTCCCACGTGAAAAATAGGAGTCCGCGTATCCACAATGGTGTGAATCAAGCACACACAACGTGTGACATGGTTCGGCAGAACCTTGTTGGACTACGGTCATCCTTCACGATAGGAAAGACTCTCGTCAGTGCGACAAGAAAGGCTTCTCGGAGCCAGAGTGCGTAGATTAGCGCTCTCCAGGGGAACGAGATGGTGGTGTTGGTTTGTGTGCTCTTCGTCCTTGAGTGCACTTTGTGGCGCGCGCTTGCTTGCGAGCGTGAAACTCGATTCAGACTATTCTCGGACTGGTCATGAATTTTTGGAGTTTGCTTCCTTTGTGGAGCACTTTCTCTGGCGTTGATGTCTTGTGGTGAGTCTCGCTTTTGCTGAGGCACGGTAGTAGAGCTGATGTTTGCGTGGTCGTGGTAGACAGTAACTGTATGCGAGTTGGTGATACATGCACTCAGTTATTCCGAGTAAGTGCTATTGTCGACAAGGATTGTTGCTGATCACCATCGCATCGGTCCTCCACATACCCCTTTGGAGCAAATATGGGAGACTGTTCGAAACACAAGAGAATCACATTACTGGGAATTGATGTAAGGTATAACCCTCGCATGTCATTGGTAGTTTGCTCGGAGCCGTGTTACTCGAGTCATACATAAAGGGGTTGATTACCTAATCGCACAAAACCTTGAAATTTGATCCATTCCCGTACTTGCTGCCCAACACGACCAGCTCGAAGGCCACGAGGCTCACTACGCACATGATGGCCTGCCGCATCTGACTTTGTGAGCGGGCCAAGGTCTGAGTATCATCCCCCCAATCGGCTCTCGCAGGGCCCAGTTATAACCAACTGAGTGGTACACCAAGACGTGGTCGGCCCTCAAGACCCTCTTTGGAGGTGAGGTGCAGGAGGCCACGGTTTCAAATGGTACCGCGGGGATTGGATGAAAGGGGGTTCCGTCGGGCAACGTTCCACCTTTTTCCTCCATCGTGTCCCGTGTCATGGGACGCCTTGTTCACGTCTTGCAATTTTGCAAGTTAAAAGATAAATACCGAACTGCTCTTTTGCATTGACACCTTAGATCTGTCCCTACCCTCCTACGTGAACATGCATGGCTTTTCGGAGCCAGAGTTGTAGGGCCAACTCCATGGAAACGAGAAGGTGGACGTTGTTCCGTTGGTGCCGTCCTCGTCTACTTGTAATTCGTGGCTCGCGCTTTCGAGCGTGAAACTCGATTCAGACTACTCTTGGACTGGTCATTAATTTTTTGCTCTTGCTTCTTTCGAGGCACTTGTGCACTGGCGAGTCTCGTCTGGTGTTATCGATGTATTTTTCCTGTTCGTGCGCATAGTAGCTACAAGCGATTTGTATCGGATTTGCATCAGTCGTCTCTCTATATGCTACGAGGGTCAGGGAAGTATCGGGTGTGACGTACCTATTTGTAGTGCGCACAAGTTGCAGGTACAAGTCCATGCTTTCATGAAAAGTCGGTGCACTTCTAGTCGATGGACTGGTCGTTTGAGGCTCAACCCAAGCACGCACTGATGAAAAGAGAAACAGTCGTCGTACACACGCTAAACGAATGTATACGTTCATACGGCGGTGTGCACGGCGCACGAAAACAGCGACCGTCTCCAATCAGCCTCGTATAAACATGTTTAAACCCGATTCACTGTTCCAGCATCTCCTGACCACCTACATGATTTCCATTCTCACCATTCTCACTTTGCCCAGGAGTCCCTCCCCCCCTCCGTGCGTATCAATTTCGTCCCTGAGTTTCTCCAACAATGTCTCCACAAACCGGGCCACCACATCCGGGTCCCCGCTCCAAACATAGTAGTGTTTATCTCCATCGTTGGATTTAGCCTCAAAGATGAAGAAGATGCCAGGACGCTTCGGGTCCCGACGCCAGATAGGCTTGACATCAGTGAGACCGTAATACAGTTCCAGAATATCCTTGAGACAATAGGTCTTAGCGGACCAGTACGATGGCTGTCGTAGATGTCATGATCTATAAATATAGGAAGCTTGAACCCGGAGCGTCTGAATTTATAGCATGTCATAGGTAGCCTCAGATCCATCCGTTCGGAGACAGCTGAGCACCAGCTGGGTTTCGATTTGGTCCAAGAGGCATTCACCGCATTCACTGCGGAAACGAGTTTTTAACTGGTAGCGAACCGGAGGTTGATATGGGTAGAGTAAAACTCTCAGACCTGTCTAACCGTACCTGAAATCGATGACCTGGATTTTTGAAAGTTGTGTGAAATAAACCAGACTGTAACCGGAACAGATCCACTGTATATCTCGCAAATATTCATGCCACACATGGAAGGGGCTGAGTATAAATCACATTGAAACTCTCAAGCTTCAAATTCCCATTCCCTAACAACGATCATGACCAGCTCGAAGGCCACGAGGCTCACTACGCACAGGATGGCTTGCCATCTTACTTCGTGGGCGGGCAAAGAGTTCACCATTCCCGTCGATCGGCTCTCGCAGGGCCCAGTTGTAAATAACTGAGCGGTACACCAGAAACGCGGTCGGCCCTCACTTGCTCAAGACCCTCCTTTTTGGAGATGAGGCGCAGGGGACCTTGGCCTTGAAAGGTACCGCGGGGATCGGACAAGATACGGTGTCCTATGGGTGTCTCACTTTTTTCCTCCAATGTGTCTCAGACACCTTGTTTCGCATGACGCCTGCCTACCTAAGTGGTCGACCCAGGATAGCACTGCCTCTATCTTGCGCTGACACCGATACGATCATCGGGACTCTCGGGTCTGCAGTTGTCGTCTGCAGATCTTCGGCGGTTTCACCTGGCCGCAGCTGTGATCTGGTGGTGGGAGGCGGCGGGTTTATTAAACCATACTAGGGCGTGTGTGACATGGATGATGGCGTGGATACATTTTTGTGGCGGCACCACGCCTTGGAAACGAGAAGGTGGTTTATCCTTTGGGTATGTCTTTTGTCCTCGAGTGCGATTTGTGGCTCACGCACTTTTGGGCGTGAAACCTGACTCTCGGCCTGGTCATGTGTGCAAATTTTTGGATCCTCTTGTCTCTTTCGTGGAGACTTTTAGTCTGAGTTTCTCACATCGTTTGTGAAACAGTGCGAAGAACTCAGAGTAGTGTCTCCACGGTGAACGGACATTTCCTGGATAGCGTGAACGAAACCCGTCGCTCTTGATGTATTGTTATTTTTCATCATGAGGCTGACTGTTTTCTTTGCTTGAATGAGATGTGACAAGAATTCTTAATCGGCTTTTGAGCGACCCGACAAGAGACGCGATCCGTGTTGTAAATAACGACGATGGGGGAGGTAGAATGAAGAAATTAAGAATATGACATTAGAATTCATCTTGGCGACACTGCCTTTGCAAGTCGCCCTTTTTTGTCCGCCTTTGCTTCGACTTTGATCGAATTCACTACCGCCCTTGCTCGTCGATGTCTTGGCAGGGTAAGTAAGCCATCGATAGTGCTGGGATTCGTCCACAGCGCAGTAATCTGACACCGCACACCGCGCTTGCAGATATCCTCGACGTCGGTCTTCTCCGATCAGGGAAAATCGCACAGGCCGCCATCGTGGGGCAGGACGGAGAAGTATGGGCCGAATCCTCTGGCTGCAACGTGTGCATTTATACTCCCCGTCGGGTGTGTCCGTGTGTCCTGACGTGTCGGCCGGCAGATGTCTGATGCAGAGCGAGGCGCGATCGTGCAAGAATTTGGGGCGCATCCCGCACGGGAGATGGTCATGGGTGGGAGACGGTATGCCACGACGATGGGTTGCCTCGATATGATACTTGCGAAACGCAAGGTCGGTCAGCGCTGTTATCTTCGGCGTCGAGATTGTGGTGAACTGACCCTGTCAGGATGGGCTCGCCGTTGGCGGTTGCGTGGTCAAAAAGACAGAACAGAGCGTGATCGTCGCAGAATATATTTCTACCGGTGATGCGATGGCCGCATTGGCACTCGTGGAGTGGCTCGCGGGTTATCTGATTTCACAAGGGTATTGATCACGCCGATAACTTTCAAGGGAGAGGTAATGCATTGAGGATCACATGTAAATCAGTATTGGACAATGATACATGCATAGATGTAGGTTTCGAAAGATATTGGCAACAAACGAAGTCTTCTTTATTTCTCCCGAGGCGTGTAGAAGCTCGGGAAGATCCCCGTCACATCTTCGTGATACCAGAACCGTCCTGGAGTATTGATATCAAGTTCCGAAACCCCGTCTATACCACGTTTCTGCCTGGCAATCTCGATCCACATTGCGCCCAGTCCGAGACCTGGTACTAGCTCAAGTGTTTCTGCGAGGGACGGTTCCACGAGAAGTGTGATGCTGTCTGTGAGAGGGTTGTGGGGTTTACGACCCGAAGGAGTGGTCACCTTTTTCGAAGGATGCTTGGGATCAATCACGGGTCCGCGAGACGTGTCCCAGATTTCCGGTCCGGCTATATCTCCTTCCTCACGACCCCAAGGTTCAAGGGTAACTTTAGCAAAGCGTGCGTCGAGCTCTGCCTCGACTCCGCCAGCTGAAGGTATCCAGCCCTTTTCATCGCTATCGACGCTTTCTTGCAGAGATGACGAGGATACGCCTTTCGGATGGCTGAGAGGAAAACGGATAGCAGAAACACGGCGCGTTGAACACTCCACGATGCCCGTCGTATGCGTCAATGGGAAGGTGCTTGGGCCGAGAAGCGAAATCAAGGAAACAGGGTCACGGTTCCAGGAAGGATTAGAGTCGCCCCATTTGATGTTAGCCCATGGGTTGCTCTCTTGGTCCTCCGCAGTTTCATCGGCCCATGGATTGTGATCCTGCGGTCCTTGGTCACCCCATCCACCGCTGCCCCATCCGCCACCCTCGTCGCCCCATCCGCTTTCTGCGGCGGTATCTGCATTCACTGGAGCTGCATCTGCGGAAGGTGTGACAAATGAAACATCCATATCAACATTGTCTTCGATAGCGTCCTTGAGCTGCGTCTGAAACTCTGTAGGAAGCGCCACCTTCGTGTTGACACCGCTGGAGATATCCGTTACTGTGATGCTCGCATCTAAGTGGGAGATTAGTGGAAGATCGACGATAATATTGCTTCCCACCTTTCTGTTCCGTTGTGGTACTTGTTGCATTGGCAACTAACCAGTTTATCCCACCTTTTCGTCCGAAACATTCCCTAAATGCTTCGTTGATTGCGTCAGGAATGGCTTGCCCGACCTTGTGGGTCAACGGGAGTTCCTTTTTGGCCAATTCGATCATTCCGAGCGCGCGCTTTAAGCCACGCTGATATGCAGGCTCTGGGAGGACACGGTTCCGCAAAACAAAAGCAAGGAAAAAGTAGACAAGGCGAGGGGTGTAAACCAAGTTGCGTTCCGCCCTGGACACATATTAGAGTCGTAGCACGCGAAGAGTGAGAATCAAGCGTACCAGATAAGACCACGTTCGCGCATGTGAGACGAGAGGAAGATCCTGACTGCTTTCTCGGGATCGCTGAGGAAATTGGTAATCTTCTCTTCTCTCAACTCTTCGTCCAATTTCTGATGGTCGTCTCCATCGTCTTCATCGAGGCCCTCCTCCGGGCGCTGGCGTTTGGTAGGCCGTGATTCTGTGGTGGCAGGAACTTCCTCGACGTTCATGGCATTGTCATCATCATCCGATTCAAAATCGGGGGACTCCGCGCGGGCGTTTTTCTTTGCACCAGTCTTGCGGAACACAGAGGGATTGACGAGCAGCCCAGTGAACAAACGGAACTAACAATAATGAATGGGTCAGACAACGCGAAATCGATGGCGTGAGGCCCATACCTGATCCCACAAATTATTCAAGCCCGATGAGATAGGCGGCCACGGCCGTCCGGTGCGGAAATCGTATGCAGACTGGTAGAACCGATCGACAGGCGGGACTTTCCTGATCAAAAAATCCGTCGTCGTGCTATACTAAACGAACGCACGGGACGACTCACGCATCGTATCGCACCTTGGTCACCCTCAGATCCTCGCCCTCTTCCCATTCCTCGTACCAGGGTAGCCTTTTGGCAGGGACGGCTTCTATCGCGGCTGCCTTCTTCTTCTTGCGCCTCTTTCGCGAGGTGCTCTTGCATTCGTCCGTGGCGTGCTTGACGCGGAGCTCGACGGTTGGGATACCGAGCGCGTCGAGCTCAGCGTCTTCCTCGTCGCCCGACCCGCCCTTTTCCTTCTTGGACTCGGAAAAGAGCTGGATACCGCGAGGTTTGAAGCTTTTGAAGGGCATGATCGTGACGCCTGGTGGAGGATCGGGAAAGGGCGGAAACTTGAGAAGCGGCGGGTCTTCAGCCAGGGTTGATATGGTGATGGAAGCGATGGGCTCCGACGAAGCGGACATGAGGGCAAAGACGTACTTGGACTTTGGGCAAGATTTATTATCCAATTGAATTGGGCTAACTTGGGGTGATCTTGGTGGAGGAACTCGATAATCTGATCATTCGGCCAGGCTGGTGGGTGCCCCCAGACCTACTTATCTCAGTTTGGTGGTGCAGCGCTTTACCCTAACCACATTACAGTCGAACTGGTCTCGCATGCATCTCGTTGATCTCATCGATGCACCCGAGTCTTTCCGGTATTTGTGCCATCCGCGATCCCCTGCCAATGCTCCTGCATCCGGCATGCCTCCGGTTTCTTCTAAACTTCCTCTGCCCTGCCATAGTCCCTCTGATCTTCCTCTACTGAACTCGAAGTGCTTCACAGGAATTGAAGCTTGAAAGCCTGGTATCTCGCAAGAGAGGCTCAACCGTTACATTTCCTTTATATTACAATGCATAATTGATAAAACTACAGTGCGCATTTTGAGGTGGCGATACGCACCCCAGATTCCAAAAGCAGATCTACACAAACACGACGCTACCGAACTTCTTGGGGAGGTATCCACTCTGGAACTTTACCCCACTCGAATTTTGCGCTCGCAAAGGCTGCCTTGACGTCAGCAGGTATGGTCTCGCTGTAATCGCGGGGAAGAAGTTCGAGGTAGCGATCCGCACCAGGCCTCATTTTTGCCGTCGATTTTGCACCGGCGAAATCAGGCGCGCCTGATACGGGATTCTCGCCGGAGGGCGTGACTGTCATGGGCGAGGCAAAGGCGCCACCACCACCGACAGCGGATGCAGGCGACGTCATCGTGCGGACGGATGTAGGGGCGGATAGAGTATTGCCAAACAAGGAAGTTCCGATTGGAGTTGGCTGGCTCACAGGCGGGGCAGTTCCGAAAGCACTTTGGACCTGAGGTGTGGTTCCAAATGCAGATTGACTAGGCGTCGTAGTCATGGTCGAGGTGTTTGGAGCCGCAGCCGATGTGAACGTCGACGACTGGGACGCGAACGCGGAAAACCCACCACCACTGGTTGCGCCGAACGCGCCAGTAGCGGGTTTGAGGAGAGACGACTGCCCGAATGTCGGCTGCGAAGTTTGTCCAAATGTTGATGTAACTTGGGACGGTTGTGAAAAGGCTGAGGTAGGTTGCGCAGGTTGTCCAAAAGCGGACGTAGGTTGTGATGGTTGACCAAACGCTGAGGAGGCCTGCGGTGGTTGACTAAATGCAGAGGTGGGCGGTGGTGGTTGACCGAATGCTGAAGTAGGTTGGGATGGCTGCCCAAACACGGACGTTGGTTGTGACGGTTTCTCAAATACCGACGGGGGTTGTGCGGCCGCGCCGGATGCAGAGGGCTGGCCAAACACAGAACTTGGCTGAGATGGTTGACCGAACGCAGATGTAGTCTGGGGGGGTTGGCCAAAGGCGGATGTAGCCTGACTGCGTTGGCCAAAAGCCGATACAGGCTGGGCAGGAGCTCCGAAAGCCGATGTTCCCTGAGTTCCTTGGCCAAACGCAGAGGTGCCGCTACTTGTACTGCCAAAACCTGTTTGACCAAAGACTGGTTGCCCAAATGCTGACTTTCCCAGCGCGGATGTAGTTGTCCCAAATGCAGAGGGCGTAGTTGTCCCGAATGCAGAGGGCGTCGCGTTCGTCCCAAAGGCAGACGGTGTGGATGCGAACGTAGACCCAGCAAATTGGCTCTGAATGCTGGCTTTCAGAGATTGCTCATACACCTGTCGAACGTTGTCCCGCGCGTTCGCAAACATCTGTTCCGAAGCCGTAGTTCTCTCTCCTTCATATTTGGTCTGCCGGGGAATTAGTTATGTGCCAAGTGCGCAACGATCCACGCACATATTCAGCGGTTGTTCCTGCTGTGAGAGCAGTGACTGCCTTCAGACGTAATTCCTCGGGCGATTCATCCAGTCCACCAATAACGACAGGTTCGTATTTTGCAGGGCCATAGGAAGACAGTGGCCAGAGCGGCTTATCCTTGTTTGGAGTGATATCGGCTACCATCGTCTCCACGCTGAGGAATGCTCGGTTATCTGTAAACGACACTCGAGAAACAACTCACGTATACGGAACCGCTATTCGGTTATTGCTAGAAGTCCAAGTCTGGTCTGAAAGAAGACGTAAATCATTTGAATAAAATAAGCCAATGATATACAGACTACTAAAGTTCCCTGAGGAACCTGGGTGTTCATTTCGACATCGGTCTCCATATTTGCATCCTCCGCGCAAGTAGTATTGGCATACCGTCTGTGATAACGATTAACACTGTTCGCATGTTAAGACAAATGCGCTTACCATTGTGGAAGAACTAGAAGATACTGGTCTCAGTCACCAGCCCCGCTTGTGTGTTGGCTTGTGTACCAAAGCCCTCTGGATTCAACAAGCCACAACTGACTGCATCAGTTCGTCGTTCGAGGAATCCCTTCCCTATGAGCACTTTCACTTTCACGAAAAATGTGGACCTATGCAAGAGGATCTGTTGAACATCATAATGCCACCATAAAATGTATCCTGAATTAGGCCTTGGTGTAAACGGTAAGTTCCAATGCCGCAGGACCTTTGTGCATGGACTGGTCTAAAAGCAAGGTTTGTACTACATGTCCCTCTGACGACCAATGTACAGTAGTGCTGGCTGAGTAAGAAGGTGGAAGCTATGACTCCAACAGCCATGCCAAGGAACACAAAAAGCCATCGAAACCTGATAGAAATGGTCGCCGCCTGAGCCACCAGTACTAACAGGATGGCTAGTGAGAACCGTCTCCGGCCGTCGTCTTAGCTCAATTTAATCTATGGCCGCAGGAATGGTGAGAGCCTAGTTTGTTCTTGTGTCATAGCTCACCTTGACTTTTCCTCGCACATACTGCATACAGGTCCCATATATCCATACATTTCCTTGTTGCCCCTCTCCTGCCAAGTACCCACTGCCGCAATCATTCCTCCTAGGCTGTGTCTCCCCTTCACCCAAGCGACAATTAAATGAACGAAATAGATCCTTCCGGGGCGCCTACTACGCCACAGTGACAGTTGCGTTCCTGTATTCGAGGTACGGGATTGGGCCAGCCTGAGCACGATGCGGTGAGTCATTCCCGCACCCCTTCAATCACAGGAACCATGCCGATTACATACCCCTGCAAGGCAGAAATGCGTCAACGTGAATATGGCTGGGCCAGCGGGCTCATACTGGTCCAGCTGGAACGTGAAGTTTTGGTAAAATCCGACGCCTGGCTCCAGGATGTCTGGATTCCAAGGTCCAGCGTACAATACGCTACCGAGCCCTTGTTGTGGCGACGGGCAAGTGGAATCGGTGCAACTGTTGATTGCGAGAGCAATTCCGACCTCGATGCATGATGCCATGGAGTACTGTCACTGGGTAAGACATGTGGAACGCATGTGAAGGCTATCTTACTGGCAAAATGACTTGCGCAGTAAAGTTCTGGTTTATCGGCAGCACCGTTCCATCAGTCGGGTAGCCAAGTTCAATAGTGTCGCCCAAGACGGATAATACGGCAGAAGCGACGACGGCGCAAATAGACAAGAGTTCCATGGCTACAGTCCTACTCACTGTTCAGTCGATGGAGGTGGACCATTCGATATTCTCAGGGTCTCTTTAATACCCATCGTGAGGCTCGGGTTCAGTTGCCACTGCCTGGAAGAATCAATCATGTCAGGCTTAAAAGCAAGGTCGACTTTGCCCGCTGTGACCTAGTGAATTGCAGGGTCGTGAGAGTTGTTCACGACTGGCAACAACTATTTATCAACATCTTGCACTGCAGGAGCTGGAGCCGTGGGTCTTTCCTTGATTTGGGAGTCACGAGGACCTGCATGCAACCACACTTGACGCAGGTGGATCACCCTGAACACTGCCTTTCTGTGATCTGATTCTTGCTAACACATTTCACGGCCAGGTTCGCCGTCTTGCTTTGTTCCGTTGACATGATCCCGCATCGCATTCACGACTCAAGGCATTTGTCCACTTGCGAACAAAACTGGTTTCCGATCAGGTACGCTGCAAGCCGTCAGGGGTATTATACATATGCGGCGTGGAAAAGGCACGATGGCAGGTCCGTGGTTATCACCCTACTTCCACGACATGTCATTTGACCTTTCAGAGTCCATTTCTCAAATACAAAATCCGGAAAGGCTGTGAACGGATAGGCGATCGTGGATTGCAAATACTTCACAGTGGCGAGAATGCTCGCGAGATTCACATAAGCGGACGGCTTGTCATTGGTATCAGGCCAGGTTGCTGGATATAAAGGGGTGACCCATTCCCGGTTCATTTTCTTCATTCTCTCTATTTTCTTGACTCCTTTCCAAGATGAAGTTCTTCGTTGCTGTTTCTGTTCTTCTTGGCGCCGTAGCATCCGTCCTCGGCCAGACGATTGAGCTCGGTACGCCCACCGACGGAACTGTCCTGTCCCCAGGACAGTACTTCACGTCCCAAATCATCGAGCCTGTTCGTGTCCGACACGATCCCACTTTGTATTTGTTGACCAGTCTGTGTGCTTCAGGAATCCATTGAAGGGTGCACCCAAGTCGGCATCGCCCTTGCGATCGCTAGCTGCCCCAACGGCGTCTGCCCACAGCCGGAAGTCGAGCTTGGCGACGTCCTATATGCTGGACCTTGGAACCCCACTGCACACAACCTGGGCGGGTTCTACCAGACCTTTACGCTGCAGGTGTCCGACTATATGCCGACCGGACCTGCCATCTTTACGCTGACCCATCTATGCTTGCTTGGGGTACGTCGGTTTGTGACGCGTTTGCGCGGGTTGAGCTGATACCATTGCAGGCTGGACCGTATCCATTCCTCGAGTTCCGTAACGCGACTATAACGATTGGGTGAGACAATATCGGACCTTTTTGCTTGCAACAGGATAGTTATGCATTGGTACATACTTTCAGGTGCTAAAGGGACAATGTCAGAGGCTCTGTTGTACATATGAAATTCATTACGGACACTATGAAGTGACGGCATATAGGCACGAGAATTCACAAAAAATGCGGGCCCAGTTAGCCGTGCAAATAGGGGGCAAACGCCTAGGCCCTCACGACGTTGCAATGCATCCAATTGATCCGATCATACAAAAATATCGAAGGAACCAGTCATACTCTTAGCGCCTACACCACAACTTTCTTTGCAAGAAACTCGGACCACTCCTTCTCGTCCCAGGCGCTGCCGATTTCTACCGCAACGAGACCGTCCCA
>JBBPOH010000186.1:0-18174 GCA_038091335.1 Phylloporus arenicola | reverse complement strand
ATTGCTTGGACGACGCCTCTGCGTTGCACGGAGTCGCTAACGCCGTAGGACGCTACAGCGGGTGAGATAACACAGCGTTCCACCGACTCGTCGAAATGCCCAACGACAGGGCGACCGTGTCGGAAGGAGAAGGGTGACGCGTGACGCGTGACATTGTGCCCTTGTTGCCAATGAAATGAGGAGCGTTCGATCATGCTGAATTTGGGCATCAGAGTAAATAAAAATAAACATAAACGTAAAAACCCACTACTATAGAGGCCGGACGCCTCTTCCTTGGCTGAGCTAGCTGACCTTCAGTCTGGATGTCTTTAAATTCCCGGCGGAACGATATTCAGAAAACCCAACGTTGCGACCGTACCAATACATGTTTAACCAATAATTACCGTGTAAGAGTACGACGGTGAACGGCAGATCTAGTACGCAATGCAAAGACTTGCCACTGCCCACGTCTCCTAGCGTTTGTTCCCTCTGGTGGCATACCCCCTGGAGTGACGGAAAGAAGTCGGAGGTTCCTTTGTGGATCTGGAGAATCATCAACTTCCCCTTCTTCCCCGCGATCCTGCTCCAACATCTCATCTTCTGCCAGGTCTATGCTCCCACTAAACACTTCTTCCGGCGTGCTCTTTGGCTGCGTAGAAAGACTTCCAGAAAGAAGTGAAAACGGAGCCGCAACAGTTGCAGACAAGAACGCCGAGGCATTATCGATGAATGACTTGGGTCTCATCCTTGGAACGGAAGACAGGATATACCTCCGCCTTTGCCATGCATTCGAAGAAGAATTTTCAGGAGGTGGATACGTGGGGTCACATGTGAACAACACGGAGATCTCCTGCGTTTCCTGGTTGTACGAGAATTGCGGAAGCGGATGTGAATATGAGTTGGGATAAGGCTGAGAAACTGGCCGCCTGTGTCTCAGTACAATACGATCACCTTGTGTGGAAACGAATAGGAATCGGTTAACCAGTCTATCGTCTTTGCCAGGTTACTCATACCCTCGATGTCAATCGCATGCCCAGAGGCTCGTGAACACAAAGCGCCGGAGGTATCGATAAAGAACACCTGAGCGATAGAGAACTAAATTGGGCTGACTTTGTCAAAGGGCTTTGGGAACCCACAGACCTGGTTATTCGCTTCCGGATTTCTCAAGCCTTATCAGATCCATGAGTTCGCATCGGCTTGGGGAGATAAGTAACCCACCTTCAACGAGAGACTGTTCCTTCTCTGGCCACATGATGATTGTGGTTCCATCTTCAACATCATCTGAGCTGACGTCCCACAGGCGGCCCGTCGCGACAGAGCGAATCACGAAATATCCTGGGGGGAAGCCGAACAGCTGGGCCATTACAGTGTATAGCAAGGGAGGTTATCAATTGCGTGGCAGTCCAGATGTGGCGGTAAAGATACAAAAGGAGCTTGTGATGACACAGCGGAATACAACACTATCCAGCGTTTAAATTTAATCAACCATCTTCATCATCTTGATCTTCAAATGCGCCAGGAACACGTCGACGTCCTGGCATTTGTTTTGCCACCTTTTGTGCGGATTCAGCACGCTGTTTCTCAGCAAAATCCTCCAGCGAGTAAGCCATTTTGGAAAGTCCCTTCCACTCGTGGCGGGCAACCATACTTCCGCCATAGCGAGAACTTTCCCAACCAACACTCATCAGTACAGGTTCCTGAGCATACATCAGCGACCAGAAACTCAAACACGTCGAAGAATCACTACCCTCGAGCTCCAGCTCACATCTCGGACACAAACCGGCGAACGGGACCCAGATAGAGGCTCTAGCTCAGGTCCAGACGGATCGCATGACATTGGTAGCATTTTTGAACGGTCCAACACTTGGACAATTCGACCATCCAGCGACCAGATCTTTCGGAAGTCAAGCAATATCAGACGGTAGGCCTAATTTCTTGCTTACATGAATTTTCCCATCCGCAGACCCTGAATAAATGTATTGGCTCCCAGTGGTTTCTGCAGGACTGAAATTGCATCTTATAAGCGTGCGCAAGACGGCGTGGCCTCGATAGGTCATCACACTACAGTCGCGTGGATGCGCGGCATGTCTGGGCCGGGGGAAGTGACCATATCTGTGGACGAGAGTCAGTAAGCAAGACGCTGAGACCCGTTATGCCTTACCGATAATCGTAATCGCGACATCTATAGTCTCTGTTTGCAAACGTATCAAAGTCATCGCTGCTACACATCTTGCGGAGATCCCACAACCGAACTGCTTGATCTTTGCCATTTGAAATGACGTATCTCCCATCGCCTTTGGCGGAGACGTTCGTGATCCCTTCAGTATGGCCAACAAGTACTCCAGATGGTTTTTGTGTTCCTCCTAGTGACCGTCTATCCCTGACAAGGACAGTTGAACCTGCAAATTGAAGACAAAAAAGCATGTGATTACCAGACTTTGAGAAACATATCGTCCGATGCGCTGATCAAAACATTTCCTGATGTATCATCAGCCCAACAGCAACTGTTCACATCGTCTGAGTGTGCCGTGATCTTGACCGTTCTGCGATCAGCCATGAGATCATATACTGAATGGTGCATGAGTGGGGTTGCAATGTACAGACAAGCACGTTCCTTACCGAAAATATGACCACTTCCACCTGCAATCACTTCATTACCATCTGCAGAAAACCTACAGCTCCAAATACCAAAAGAATCCTCATCGTAAACGCCCCATAATGACCGACCTTGACGACGACCCTGATCGGCAAAGTAGATCGGTGTCTGCGCCGTGGAAGAGTCTAAGGTATTTGTCATGTATACTGTGGACGACTAGCACAAAGTGCTGAGTGCACGTATATGTGAACAAAAGCAACCCACAATAGATGAATAAATCATCCTGAAATGACACAATTGAGCATTAATCCGATTTACGTATCAGAAACCTTGCCTTTCATTGTTTGGACTCAGATGAGAATCGGTGATGGTCCACCTGCCCGGGCGGCCCTGAATAGTCTTCAAAACTTTGAGGGTCGACTCGTGATTCTCTTCGCTAAAATTGAATATTGATGTTCCACGCCGTGAAGCTTGCTGCGGCTTGGGGTACTTGGCCGGCGGCGAGGTCATGTCATAAATATGGAGGCAGAAATCTGTTGAAATTGAGTTCAAGTAAGAATCCCAGACAAATCAAGCCGCTGACTAACCCTGAGAGCAGGTATAGTAAAAGGATGAGTCTATCCATTACACATGAGATAAGAGACATCCACACAATGAATTGGTACCTTTGGAGAATTGCCCAACATAAAGGTTGGAGCCATTAGAGACGACAGCAGTGCCGTTGGAATTAGGGATGTGCTCCTGGTATCAAATAAGTAGATGCAACGCAATCGGCAAACCTGGATGGGTCTTACGCTGATTAGCTCTTCCCTGGACGGTGTGCCATGAGGCCTGCAAGACCGGTCGAGGAACAAACGAGAAATGTTCCTATTGCCTTCCTTAGCCTTGATTTTGTCGGCTACACGGCCAAATTCACCGCTCATGAGCAACTCGACTCCCTTGTCCTGAGGATTGGTGTGGGGAGGGAACCATTGCTTGTTCCAATCTGAAGTGATTGGATACTCGTCGTCGTCGTCGTCGTCCACATCTTCATCATCCTCGTCCCCGCCTTGGCTCGAGGGGCCACTCTGTAACAAACGTAGCAGGTCGGCATACGTGATCCGCCCCGGGGTGTTATTCGTGCGAGAGTCGGTATTCCTCTCGCTTGTGATGCCGGGGTGCTGCTGCTGAAGGTCAAACAATGCTAGTGGATGAGATATAGGGGGATTCCGACAGAGATACGCGGGGAGACACTTACATCTCAAGATCTGCAATGCGTTGATGCCCGTGTCTTCTCTGTGAAGGGAGAAGTCGTCTTGCCCAACTTCGAGCTCTAGTACGTTGTCATCTCCGTCAAGGTAAGCATCAGGTCCCTCGTAAGCCTCGTCGTCGTCATCGGACATGGCGATATCGAATTCGTATTCAGCCATGGGTGTTTGGGAAGGACTGAGTCTCTCACGTTGCAATCAACGCCAACGACAAAGACAGCACTGGATGAACAAACCCACAGTGTACTGGATCGACTACAGACCATTGTACATCACGACGCGACTTCTTTTCCAACTCCGCACTTGCTTTACTTTCGTGTGCTCTACTTGGTAGGAAAGCTACGACAGACCATGACGGTTCCCATCACCATCACTGCGGATGAGGTTAATTGCCTCATACATGCTTACTTTCAAGACTCAGGTTGGCCGTTCAGCACTTCATCATGTCATTGCCTAACTTCGGCCAAGGTTTTCAACATTCTGCGTTCTCGCTACGAATGGAGAGTCGGTTGGATCATTCCCATCATATTAAAAAACACATTCCACGCGGCGAGCTAATAGAGCGCCTTAGCAAGGCCCTACTGTACGCCGAAGTCGAGGCACACTGGAAAGGCGATTTGTTTGCCAAGAATTGCAAGAGTAGTTTCTCTCTGCTGGAGCGTCACGTTTGCTCCCCTGACCCGAATGCACCGACGCTGCTAGCTCCACAACAAGCAGGAGAAGCCAACATAGCCGTGTCGACCAGCGAGACCGGTGGTAAACGAAAGTCAATTTCACCTGCCACAGAGGATGGACGCGCCGAAAAGCGTGCCAGAAAGGAAGCCGAAGACGATCACACCACAATGGTCGTCGATGGTATGTTTGCCAGTTGTGTTTGATACGCTATGAGGTGACATGAATCTGCAGGACCTTCCAGCGCTGTCCAGAGGGAAACGAAACCCCCTGATTTGCAACAACCAACACCAGAGAACGTACTGAAGAAACAGAAGACGAAACGTCCGGACGCAGTCCGATTGCTGCAAGCACACAAGGCTGAGGTCAGTTTCACACAAGCGGCCAACAACTCAGCGTGACGGTGCATCTAGGTCTTCGTAGTTGCTTGGAGCCCAACCGCAGCAGGGAAACTTGTATCAGGGTATGCTCTGGATAGCTCATTTGCATCCGACGCTGATTTGGCTCCTGACGCACTAGATCACGCGATGCCACAGTTAACTATTGGAATGTTCCGTTTAGTTCACCTGAGGGTTCTCCGACTTCCCCCCCGGGTCCAACATTAACATTGTCTAACCTTGGTGCCTCTCCACAAGCCGATTTGACATCCATTGACTGGAGCCCCGATGGCTCGCTGGTTGCGGTAGGATCCTACGACGCAGTGCTTCGAATCTGCAGTTCTTCAGGAATACCGTATCTCACAGACAATCATCATAAGGTTGGGTATAAACTACGTCTCTCAGTGGGTTGTACTGATGTCTTGAAGGGTCCTATTTTCGCTACCAAATTCTCTCCCTCGGGACAATGGATAGCTACCGCAAGCTTAGACAGTACATCATGCGTTTGGGACATAAAAACCAGGAGGCTGTATCGACAATATCGTAATCATGAAGGTACTGTATCGCTTTTTTTTTGTGGAAGAACACCGCTTATAAGGTGTGCCAGAAGCTTGTTGTCTGGATGTTGATTGGATCGACGACTCTACATTCGCGAGCAGCGGGAGTGATCATGTTGTGCATATCGTTTCTCTGAATGGAACTAAACCTATCCAAACTCTACGGTGCGCTGGTTGATCGGAGTGTTTTTTATTGAATTCAACGCTAGAGTAGGGGACATGAAGGAGAACTGAATATGCTGAAATGCAACCCATCACACACACGCCTAGCTACTTGCTCCGATGATTCGACCGCACGGATATGGAATATTGAACATCTCCATTCAGAAAAACCAATATCTACCCATGTCGTACTGAAGGGGCATAAAAGATGTCTGACTGCGGTCAAGTGGTGTCCAAATACCCCGGCAGGAGAACACGAACTAGTAGCAACGTAAGCCACCGTGGTTAGGAATGAGTATGATCTCACTGTGCGCAGTGCATCGTTTGATTATACGGCCCGATTGTGGGATTCAGTGACGGGGGACTGTTTGAAAGTGTTCACAGATCACAGCAAATATGTATTTGCCCTGTCATTCAGCCCGGACGGGTCACTGCTGGCGAGCGGGGGTGGTGATGGTTCACTGAATATGTATCAAGTGAAGGTAAGAAGAATTTGACTCAAATTGAATGACGGTGCTGACTGTTGGTGGAGACGCGAGAACGGATTTGGAATTGGACGTGCGGAGAGAAGGCGGGTATATTCGAGATTGACTGGAAGAGATGGGGAGAAAAGAGTCTGATTGCGTTGGCAATGGAACACAAAGTCGTTGGGGTGATCGATCCAGCGAAGCTGCCTCGACCATCCTAGTTCTCCCTTATGCATGTTTATTATGTAATGTATCTCACGTTAGTGTCCAGCATCTGACTAAGCGCGATGACTAATTACCCCTACCTTCTCTCTGTCGTCCCTCCATGTCTTTCTTTGGATTTTCCTCCTCTCTAAGGCCTGTCTTGTCACGGGGCGTGCTACCAGCTACAGTGCCTTCAAGAATTCAGTTTGTCTCGACTCCCTCCAGCGCACGCTTCAGCACATTCAAGAATGTTGTCCGAACACGTCCCATCACACCCTCACCCCTTTCTCCCTCCAAGTTCGCCCGCACCCTCATAACAGATGCTCAGGCCGTAACACCCGCCTCGTCCAAAGAGGCTTGGAAAAAATTCGCAATTACAGCTGTGCGTAGTGCTTTCATGCACCATTCTTTTTGTTCATTCAAGTGTGTAGGCTGCTGTGGCAGGCACCGTCATCGTCGCAGAGGGCTTCCTGAACAGAGATACTCGTGACTCATTGACGGCTGCAGAACAATCCTATCTACATGATAGTTTCAAATATACTGGGGGTGGACTTGTCCTTACTGCACTAGCTGCCCGGAGCATGTTTCGGTCTGGTGTTGCTTTCAGAGTCATGTCGGCGAATCCATGTAGGTACTCTTTTGCAGACCCTCTCAATATCTCTTAGTGTAATCGCGTTCTTACAGGGGTTGTACTTGGTGTGAGTCTTGTCGGCAGCATCGGCTCTATGATGGGTGTCTATTACACCCCTCCCGATAGAACTGTGCAGAAACACCTTTTCTGGCTGGCAAGTCGCAGGTATATTGATAATGTGCGTTATCTGACTTTTCGCAGGGCTTCAATGCTTGTCAGGCGGCAACACTCAGTCCACTGTTCTTCCTTAGTCCAGCCATATTGTCTCGCGCTGCGCTTTATACGTGTGGAGTTGTTGGCTCCTTGTCTTATGTCGGCGCCACTGCAAGGTGTGATCACATTTTACTCCATTAATGTAGCGCTCAAATTTTGAACAGGAATGACAAGTATCTGTACATGGGTGGTCCCCTTCTTGCAGGTGTGACTGTAGTGGCCCTTTCCTCATTGGCTCCGATGGCTCTTCCGCTTGGAATGCGTGGACTCGCTATCGCCGAGTCGATTTCTCTTTACGGCGGTCTAGCTGTCTTTGGCGGATTTGTACTTTATGAGTGAGCATTTTCTACGCCTTCCACCATGCATTTATCCCTAATTCCACGCAAGTACTCAAAAGATCCTACAACACGCGCGAATGGCAGAAATGGGTGTCATTCCCAGGGACCCCATGAAGGAGGCGATTGCCTTGGAGCTTGATATGATCAACATCTTGTAAGTGTAATGTGTTTACCCGAACGTGCTCTGACATTGCCGCAGTGTTCGTCTTGTTCAGGTTCTCATGATGCGTTCAAACAACAGAAAGTGATACATATAGTCTCAGTACTGGACGTTTGAAACAACTTCAGTCGGTCTGTTTGGACCGTCACTTGGTAGTTTTTTCCCCATGTATTGACGTGTTTCAATTGCTCTACTTCAAACCCTACTCTACTAGCATAGCTATGAAACGCCTTTGCCTAGGTCCTGTAGTACACTAACAAAGCTTCCAGGATCAACAATCTCTGTGCCACCATAAGTGAGGCGCTTCCCAGTCTTGGCTGCCCATTCTTCGAGGTTTCCATACTCGACGTAACTTGCGCCTCCCACGACGAATACCATACCATCTGTGAATGCCATGCGTTTGGCTCTACCAGCACTTGATGCACCACCAACACCGGGTCCGCCACTAGCCCCCGAGACACCTAATGCTTGTGCGTGTCGAGGCGCGCGAGGATCCAAAAACAAATATTCGTCGGTTTCTTGCAGCGATTGATTTGTTGCAGCTGATGAGTCCATCAGTGCCTCGGTGAGTCGTGTCACAGGTAACAATTTGTTCGCCGGCAGGAAATTCTTCACGCCCGAGATCAAGTTTTCCAAGCCACCCTCTTTCAGACGGTCGGTAAGCTACAGATTTACAAGTCAGCAATCGCCAAGGAGACATCCATCAAATACGAACCTTGTTCCCCAGAGCAGTAAATCCCCTGAATAGCTCACCCTGACCACCGAGAACAGGTGTGGATGTTCCACCGACAGTGGCGGAAACCGTCATGCGTGATATTTCCCTTGTTCGCCGAACATACTCGAATGCTGCCGTATCTGCACCTGCGCTCTTGAGCTCTTTCTCCAGTTCGGCAATATCCTCCTTGGAAATTGCGTTATCGGGTGAAGAGAGGTAGAACACAAGGACAAGACGCAGTTTGTCTTCAGGGCCGAAATCGCCTTCCGACCGTGGCGCACGAAGCATCTCTAGAATCGATGACACTGTCTAATAACTCAAAGGATGAGGTTACATCATGAGCGATGGCTGGGATGCTCACCTGCTTGCTGACGGCCTCTTCTGTGCTGAATAGTTCATCAAGACCTCTCTTCTTGATCTGTTCAAGTAGTGCCGTCGCGATGTTCATGTGCGTGTCAAGCGTCGCCTTACGAGCTGTAAGTTCGGGAAGTTGTGTTATCGCAGTCTTCAAATGTGCTGCATTGGAGGAGAGGTCGCTGTGTGGCATCAACCGCGTGTTCAGAGACATTTCCTGCAGCACCGACTCACAGCTGCGAAATATCATTGACGTCACTCACGCCGGTCGATCGCGTGATTTCTGCAGCATCTTGCTTATATTTGTTCAACTCAGCGTCGATGTCCTCAGCAACTTGTGGGAACGGGTTCGCAGCATTTCTTGCCCAAAAAAAGTCTTTGGAATCGAGGTCATACGAACGTTTTTGCGGAGTGGTGACAACGACACGATTAAGCTTCATCTCAAGACAATCTGACACGAGAGCTTGGTATGTCCAACCATGAGAGACCACGGAAACAAGGTCCACATTCCTGTCCAGGATAAGTAATACTGAAAGCAGTTAATCAGAACCAGGATGAAAGGATGCGACAAGGAAACATAAAATCATACATGGCCTTTGCAAATTGGACAATCCTGAGGAATCTTGTGAGAAGAGAGAGGTGGTCGGGGCATGGGTGCGTGAGGCAGAAAGCAGAGCATCGCGAATCTTAATCTCGAGTTTCTTGGCCACCATCTCTGCTGCGTTGCCCCTGGGAGCTCGAATGATCGGAACATGTCCTGTTGATCGATTAGGATGACAAACATTTAACAACTGCACGCATACCGGCGGTCACGATGACGCTGAATATCCCACTTGCAACGCGTTCAATCTCATCCTCAATCTGTTGTTCAGTCGAGGAAGGGGAGTTGAAAAGTTTGTATGAGTAATGGGGTGTGAGCTGTGATGGACCTGCTTGGGAGGCTGGAGACGATAAAGGCGACAGCAAGGAGAATAAGGATGGTGATGGTGCAACGAACGATAGATACTGGTCGACAACCTGATACAATGAACCACATACATGAACTCGCCTCAATGACACGGCGGATAAACTTACCTGCTCGACCAACTCTCCTGTACCAGAAGTGGCGACTGAGGCTGCAAGCTCTTCCAGAAGCGCCCGAGGCAGTGGCTCAGCAAAGTTAAGATGGAAAGATTCGTACAGACACTTGTCAAGGTCCTCTGATATTCGGCGTATGTTTGCCAAGGTAGGCACGACGAAGTATATGGCGGGGACATCCGGCAACGGTGGACGCTGTGAGTGCAACTGACTGTGATAATGTGAGAACGACAACGAGAGATAAATAAAATGAAGCCGCGCACACGTGTAAAGTCACGCCAGCATCACGAAGATCTTGAACACGAAGCACAGTTGCTAGAACATCTTTCGTTTGCTGGTCCAAGACAAGCACTTTCCAGACGAGAGAGGGATTGGATGAAGAGGTTTTGACTGCAGGTGCGGTTTTGGCTGGAATGCTGGAATGAGCAGGTGAGTCGCCGAGGTTGAGTAATGTGAGGAAAGCGTCTGTCTGTGCTTGTTGCAGAGTTGTGGGAGCGATAACCTGGGTAGGATGAGTGACAACCGCCACGGTTGGGCTGGGCGACCTACATGCTTGAGCGCAGGGCTGGCCATACTCTCATTCAAGTCACTGGTATAAGTCTGACAACGCCGCGCGCTGTCACGTGTCCCAATCAGACAGTTCGCCGTGCGATATTCACCAAAGTCTTAGACTCTTGGACCCTGCACTTACTAGGTCAAGGCGTCAAATGTCGGCTGTATTTGTTACCAAGTTGGCTGATAAACCTCCATCATTGTTGAGTTGCCAAGCACAAGATCACATCACTGACAAGCGCCGGCTGAGTGGAGCACATGTGTTTCAGTCTTCGTGACCATCATATTAGCTGCTCAAGTGGAGCTTTGGGACTGGGCTCGGTGGACGAGCACTGGGCGCCCCGAGTGTGGGTCCGCAGGGCTTGAATCTGGCAGATCCTGCGGTGGAGCAATTGGCAGACGAGTGATGCGGGACACGCACATACGTACGACCATTTAAATTCGCATTCCAGCTCCAGCTCTCCCTTTCCGTCCCCTCCCCGTCCTTCATGTTCTCCAATCCACAGCCGCCCGCTCGTACTGATCCCATCGTATCTTATTCACAAGCACTTCACGATTACACCCTCCACCTCTGGACAGAGTCTCGGAGAATAGCAGAGGAAAAGGCACGATCCAGGGCCACTCGCAAGGAAGAAGGCTCTCGCAGACGGGCTCATTCTCCCAAAACATCAAACCCGAGTCTTACATGAACTACTATCCATAGACATCCATTTCTCATGTCCTCGGTCGGTATCGTGAGACTACAGCCTTGTTACCGCCTCAGGTTGACTTTCCACTTGATCCAGTGCGCGCAATCCACCATCCGTGTATCTCAGCAAGTGTCTTGTATTCTGTCTCGCCTTGATATTTGGCTTCACTAGTGTGAACGCAGCCGGTGATCGCACCTCTCGGCTCCTGTGCGTATACATTCTCGCTCAACGGTCGATCCCTTGATTTGACATGATCCAGTCCCCACAGATATCTAAATCCTGCGTCGTTCCGCATCGACGGCGGGAATGATAAATTAGAAATATTCCTCGCCCGAGTCTGTCTGTACTCTTGTTGGTATTAGTCCATGCTTTGCTAAGATAGTCGCATGGCCATCATCCAGCACGACCAGGTCAACGTGGTTAGATGACTCCGCATTATGCGGCACCAAAGTGCAAATCTGTGCCAGGGATTAGCCGGAGCCATATGATGCGATGATGCACGTTCGTGAGTTGCAACGTTGAGATTCGCGGAAATTCGCGGGATGAAAAGGTCACCGTGGCCTGGCAGCATCCTTTGAGTTTTTGGGAAGATGGTGCTCAGGACCAACGTGTGGCTACCTGCCGTGGTGCTCGCCTTCGCACTTGCCAACGCCCAGCAAACCGCATATACCGCACCAGGCGTCTTCCCCACTTCCCTGTACCCCAGCTACTACAACAACCCCACAGCAACCTCAGCCCAGCCTCAGCCCGTCATATCGGACCCAGTCACTGTAACTATTTGTCTGCTACGGTTGTTTCGGCGTGTTGATTCATTTTGCTATTCCCAGCATGAAGTGTTTCCGTATTCGCTCACTAACCCCAACGACATTCCCCAGGTGAGACCCCAGCAACTTTTGGCTCTCACCACTGATCCGTAAGCTAGAATGATACCACAGATCCTCATCCACTCCCACCCGTGGCCGGATCTTCAAAACTCTTGGAACAAGCCATTGCACAGGTCAAGTCAATCTCAGTCAACCCAATCTTCGGAACGAATCGATGCGCACGTTGTCAGGCGTCACTAGAGGTCGCAAAATTTCTTGCGCTAAGTGCGCCTGACCAAGGTTCAAACTTTACTGTCGCCTTATGTGAATACTTCAATCACTCGTCGACATGTGAAGGGAGCTATGGCCCTCTCACCCTGGGACCAATTCTCACGCAGGTCATGTCATTTGCTGATGTCGGGGGATACGACGGACAGGTGGGTGTCTCCGCGGGGTAATACGTTGATCATAACTTATAATACTGCTCTCTAGCTTCTTTGTGCCCAATTCCTTGGACTTTGCTCCTACCCTGATACCCTGCCTTTGAATATCTCGGGATGGTTTGCCAAGCCGAAGCCGAATCCACTTCCTCCGCCGAAGCAACCCAATGGCAAGCGTCTCAAAATATTACACTTGTCTGATCTCCATATTGATCCACGTAAGCATTTCTCTCTCTTTTGGTATATCCTTTCCCCGCATACTTATCAACATTCAGGCTATGCTAATGGAGCAGAGGCCAACTGTACCAGCGGGCTGTGTTGCCGTGAAAATGCATATAACAAGAATAGCCCCCGAACACCATTGTTACCTGCCCCTCGATTTGGTTATTTCTTGTGGTGCGTGCTTTTTATATGTCCTCATATGTACCTCAATGTCTCGCAGCGATTCCCCATATTCATTGATCGCCGCCACTCTGGAAGCCATCCCTCCTCTGTCTGGGACGGAGGCAGCTGGATTCGACTTCTCTCTCTTTACGGGTGATTTGTTGGCCCATGATCCCAGCTATCAACTCTCGAGGTGAGTCTGCCAGGATCCCTCAGGCTTCTTATTGAATGTATATCGAAGGGCGTATGTGGAGTATTCAGAGGTAAGATTGCCAAGATAGCGCTTTATTATTCTAAGACATCACCTCTAGGTCGTGTTATTTGACCTCATCAAACGCATGCTTGGACCAGGTCCTGTATATGCAACGTTAGGTAACCACGACAGTTATCCTTCTGATTTGGCGGCGTCCTATTCTCTGAGTGGCACATTGGGCCAACAGTTTGGATGGTAACTTGGGTCCCCGTCGTCAAAGTCTGTTAGCGGTATTGACTTACATCTAGGCTATACGATCACGTCACTGCACTTTGGAATTATGAAGGCTGGTTGCCGGAAGATTCAGTCGAATACTCCCGTGCACATTATGCGGCATACATGGTGAAACGCACGGACGGGCTGCGGATCATAAGTTTGAACACTAATTTATGTACGTCTCAACAAGTTGACTAAACAACATTTTTCTGTAACATTCCTTCCAGGGTTTCGGTGAGAAGCTTTACTTGTTCATCTATCCTCTTTTAATCCATCCATAGATCAAACTACTTTAATTATATCAATGCTTCGCACCCAGACACATCCGGCATGATGAGATTCCTGACCGACGAATTACAAGATGCTGAGGATGCAGGCGATCGCGGTATGTAGACGGTCGTGCGTGTACAGTCCGCGAGGCTGACGGGAGGTTAGTGTGGATAATCGGTCATGTAATCAGCGGGTGGGATGGTTCTAATGCGCTCATGAACCCGACAAATCTTTGTACGTGTATCTGCCCAGGGTTCCATTCTCAACTGAATCTTTGTCAACAGTTTATCAAATGTGCGTATTCCTGATTATCGTATTCTTGATGCCTCGTTGACCAGATTTAGTGTCGATCGCTTCTCTCCTCATGTTATTGCAAGTCGGTATCAGATATTTGGCCTCTAAATAGCTGGTTAACCCTCTTGTAGATATCTTCTGGGGTCATACACATGAGGACCAAGTGTCCGTAAGTCCTTTGGAGCTTCTACCACTCCATTTTTGAGAACTGGTCATAGATCTATTATACCAATAATGCCACAGTAATGAATGCTGATACTGCTCAGACAATATCTTGGGTATGTCTCACTTCACTTTCTCGTTTATACTTTGTTGACCTATTCTAGACTGGACCCTCAGTGACCCCCCTGACAAACTTGAACGTCGGTTTCCGTGTCTATGAAATCGACTCCGCTGTATGTTGACCGTGTTCCTGGAGCAAGTAAACACTGACCCCGGATTAATGATAGACTTTCGAAGTTGTTGATGCTTACACGTAAGTTATGCGCATCTGATAATGCGCAGAAGCCAACGTTGTTTTTGACAGCTATAAAGCCGCTGTGGACACTTTCAGTGCTTTGGATTCTCAGCTCAAGTTTGGTCCCACATTCGATTTGGAGTATAGTACTAGGGAAGCATACGGTACAAATATCCCTTGGGGCGACAATGACCCACTGAATGCAACTTGGTGGCAACTTGTGACTGAGCGTACGTTCCACGACAGAAGTACGAGCTAAAACTGACCTTTTGCCATTACAGAAATGACTACCGACTCTACCCTAGTTGAGGTAAGTGGTCACCATATTAAAATGTGTATCGAGCGTTGTTCCTGATAAATGGACCAGCTCTTCAATACCTATCAGGGCAAGAGCTCCGTTCTTACAGCTCCATGCACGGGAGAGTGCGCGACTGCCAGAATTTGTTACATCCGTAGTGGGTCTGCTAGTATTGCTCAGCAAAACTGCCCCCCGGGACACGCTTCAGTTCAGTAAATGCCTTTGGCTCTGGTACTCTCTGGAAGGGAGTACTGGAAATTGCATATAATTTAGCATCACTTATGCTTGACCGTTGATGCAAAGTTGGGAAACAAACGATTCCATTGTGGTTGCTATCAGATGTGAGATTTAACGGCGTCGCCCTCCGCCGCCGCCCAATACCACCAACTTCTTTCCACGTCTACGACCCCCGCCTCGTTGTTCGAGTTCATGCCAAGCAGCATCTAGGTCCCACTCATCAACAATCTCTGGAGTTGCGGAAGGTGCAGAAGATGCAGAATGAAGCGCAGAAGCAAAGCTTCTTGAACCCCATGCACCGGGCAAAGGAACAGGCGGAACACGTTGAGAGATCTCTTCAGCTTCGGGAGCAGGTGGTGGCTGGTCCACGGGATCGGGAACGACGCTCTTCTCGCGCGACAAGAGTTTGACCCTTTCTTTCTCCCTCTCCTCTGCCCGCGCACGTGCCCTGTCATCCTTCTTCTCTTTCTCCTTCCTTCGTGCCGTCCTCAACTTGAGTGCTCCCTCAAAATTCTTCAGACCGTCCGGTCCTACCACTCCCTCGAGATCAGCCTCGATAAACACGACGTCTGCACCCTCCGGCATGTGGGCCAAATACTTGCAGCGTTTGCGCAGGTCGTCATTGACAGTACTCTCGACGGCAGACTCGACACGGACAAGGATTTCGTCAGGAAACGAGGCGTATCCGTTGTAGTGAGAGAACAGGATCTTGATGTCTAACGGATGTAGGAAGACAGGCAGGCCTGAAGCTGCTTGATAATAGTAATAAGTTTGCGTCGAAGGAGGGGGCGGGTTCAAATTACGACGTTGTCGATGGTTTCTGTTGCCCGTGGGGTGTGACGACCGATTCGGTGGGGTTCCAGATTCTGTATCTAATGGCTGGTTGTTCGTGAGGGACGGTAAACCCTGGGTCGCCAGAAATGCCTCAGGAGTTTCGTACAGGCCAACTGGCTCGATTTCACTTCGCTTGGTGATGCGAGCATTGCGATGCTGAAGGTCTTCGTACTCCTTGCGAACCCTGTCGATTGTCCTGAGAAGTAGGGGCAATTCGAGAGCAGTAGCTTTGGCCTTCTGATGGCGTAACTTTTCCTCCGCAGTATCAATGTACATGATACTGAGCTCGTCCTTCATGGCCATCATTGAGCGCCGCTCAACGCCAAGCATATCTAAATCCTTGGAGAGATCCGCAATTAGATATTGCGGAGTGGCCAACATGAACTTGGCAAAGTTGAATACGTCGGGTAAGAAATAGAATGGGGCTTGGTGGGGTGGAAGAAGGTCTGAGGGCCATGTCTTTGAACGGGGGAGTGCCAAGGTGGTTATCTGGGGACGCAGCATGAGACGCATGCGGATGAAGGAACCCGAATGAGGAGTCGTTTCGAATGGATCATCGAGGGAGCAGGAAGATGAGCTCGCCGAAACAGGATTATTGTCAACCTCAGCAGACGGGGGCGATCCTTCGAACCATTTAACGCTCTTGAGTTGTCTCGCGGTAACGGAGTCGAAGCAGATGGGACAGCGAGCCCACTTGAGATTATCTGACAGACTTAGATAGTGGAGGATACACGGGAAACAGAATACCTGCAGAAATTAAGTGGAGGAGGAAGATAAGACCATAAACCACTGACATGACCGCATTTCGTCATCCTGGGGACAACAGGTGGGGAAAGGCAGATGGGACAAGTGGTCAAGCCCTCATCTGAAGCCCGAGTCTCGCCATTCGTCGCTGAGGCATAAGCTGATGCTCGAGGGACAAGGACCTGCAGGACATCTTGCCATTGGAAGAAACTGGCAATATTTGCTCAGAAGAGGACAGCCACGAGAATGGAGTAAGCGTACATGTCCGGGTCTGCAAAATGGACTGTATAGTCGCCAGCAGGATTCATGATGAATCGATATTGGGCATTCACGAACCCTTAATGAGAACCAGTTTAGCGCTGGGTGGGATGGGCGATAAGGGTGGCACGTACTCTCCTTGTTCCATACGCCGTGAGAGATGGACTTCTTGGCGCGCCTGGGGAGACTCTGCGAGTGCGATTGCCTTGGCGGGAGGGTAAAGTTGAGGAGATGATTGAGAGAGTGGGGAGACGCCATCTTGGGGGGCCGCTTTGGAGTGTTCTGTCCAGATGGCTCAGAGGCCATCGGGACCGACATGGGCAATGTACTGGTCTTGTCGTACCCTGGGGCCGTTCCCTTGGGAGGGAAGACCAAGCGAGTGACTCCAGCCTAGTCACGTGTCTTCTTCTACTACCACCAGATGGCAAAGGGAAAGAATCTGAACCCGGCCGATGCCTACCGTGCGTTAGCCCTTTCTGCTGCCACCATCCGCTGTTTACCAGCCCATGTCTTCCAGGAAAAGCCCAGCGCAAGAAGGAGCTCAAAAAGGCATGTTTTCTGGCAGACATCGCGCTTGCTCTCTTATGCACTCCATTGCAGTAGAACAAGACGGAGAGAGGCAAGGCCCGCGACTTTGCTTTGGTCAAGAAAGACACGCGAGGTTTGCCCCGTCGTTCCTCTTTAGCACACCCGCTCATCATGTCCCAGACCTCGAGGATGAAATTGAAAAACTCGAGGCCAACACTGAACCGTCCGCCTCAGACAAGTCCCGGTTAACGAGTCTCAAGAGTGAGCTATCAAAATTTATGGAAAAGAAGGAAGAGTACGTCAAGGAGCACCCCGAACAACGCAGGCTCGTATATCGCGCTCGTAAACAGGAAAAATCTGAAGACCAGAAGGAAGCTCCACCTCCTGCGGAGCAGAAAAGAAACCTATTCAATAAGCATGGTCTTCCCCGGCATCCGGAACGCAGTATCTACTATGACCCTGTTATGAACCCCTACGGCGTCCCCCCTCCTGGCATGCCTTACATCGAGAAGCGTGAGTGTTGGACTAGAATTTGTCTTATCCGTACATCATACATTTGTAGCTCTCCCCACGGATCGAGCAGACAGCGATGAAAATGTCGGAGGTAGTGTTTCTACTCTGTACTGTTTTCTGTGCTAATGCTCGTCCAATTGAAGAATCGGACGAAGATATTCTCATGCCTGAAGGTCCCCCACCTGGTGCCAGTCTCAAAGCGGACTCTAGTGACGATGACATCCCCATGCCAGAAGGGCCTCCACCGAATATATCACCAGGTTCGTCGCATACAATGCAACCGTTGCACAACGGTACTGATGCTTGCGCAGACCAGAACGATCAAGCGCCATCGAGCGTCCCGCATCTATTCTCGCCTCCACTGCCGCCCATCCCATTCAGCGCTCCACCATTCATGCTTCCTCCCCCCCCACCACCCCCAGGTTTTAATGGTAATGTTTATACAGGTCTACCAGGCGGTATGCCACCTCCGTTACCACCTCCCGGTTTCTTTCCCCGTCGAATGCAATCCGCATCTGCGATTCAAGATCCCCTTTCATCCATCCCTCACCGAACATATCAAGCACATCGTGCCAGTCAATTGTCCCCAGGACATCCCTCTTTGCCACCAAAACCACCCACGGGAGGCCCTGGTGACGTTTTTGCGGGTGCGGTA
>JBBPOH010000185.1:0-18188 GCA_038091335.1 Phylloporus arenicola | reverse complement strand
CTACCGCGACGGTGTGGCAGAGATAACGCTCGAAACCCCTCCACTTCACTTCTTGTCATGCAGCCTCACCTCCATGCTGCAGTGCATTTGCCAAGTCACGGATCCGTGACGATCTCCCCCAGCTGGAGCGCGTTCGAAGCTGTGTCTCATCCAAGTCCTGGACCATTTAAATGCCGAACATACGCGGATCGCTCCACCACAGAGCATTACTCTTGTCTTCCTTTCTCCACTCTGACAATGCAAAACGATTCGTATGAATCATTTTTACCGTGTTGGGTACTTACTCATCTCTGTCCATCAACAGGTCCCAGAAGAGTTCCGGTTTTCACCACTCTGAGAGTGCCAACGACAATTCTGCCGCTCCCACCGACGCAAACGTTGCGCCAGTTTCAACCAAGTGCGTATATACTTCTTGTGCGTTCGCTACTCCTTATGATCGGTTAGTGCCCGTGTTCCCATTTACCCCTACGAGTGGTCGTCCGCGGACGTGCCTGTCATTGGAAACAGTAGAAATTTGCCGACCGCTTTCTCGGAAACAGCAGCGTAAGTCTTGCGTGTCCGCAAATTTTCACTTTGTTCGACTGCTGCTTATCTTTTAGGAGATTTCCTCGTGTTGCATGCCCCCGAGCTGCATGGGAATGCACAGCGCCTGCTTCCTTCATGAGCTGCGATTCCTGGATATCTACTGCGGAAACTGAACGTACCAATCCGCCTGCGCCACAGACAGAATGGGGGCAGTCTCAACTGACCGGGATGCAACCCAATAGGAGCCAAGTCCCGTCCGATCTAAATGTTTCCGGGGGCGCGTGGCCATATCACGCTAACAACCACCATGCTGTAGCAGGGCCAGCACAGCATACTTCTCTGCACGAAACCGATTACCTTCCTTGCGACATTCGCGCTCCGTACATGCCGACCTCTAGCCAGAGCTCAACTGGTCAAGCTCACACCAGCTTTGATGGCGTTCGTTGCTGGATGGCAACATCGTTGCTCGGACAGGTACCATCACCGTCGCATCACCGTCGACGGTTCCGTAGATCCCATCACCATCCGGACCGTGTAGTCTGTGATCAGTGCCAGAAGCAGATGCGTCCACAGTCACTCAAGAGACACATCAGAGAGGTCCACGACCGCATAAAGAGACACGTGAAGTCGGGCTTCCGTGCGGGACCCTAACTGCTGACGAGATTAAACGTGCGGTTCTCTGCAGACTTGTCTTATACGTCAATGTAGGCTTTATCGCGCGTGCTTGGTCCCTTTAGGCGTTTATTTCCCGGCAACCTGTATATCCGCTATGAATCCTGATACGTAGTTATGATATTGCACACGTTTAATGCATGAGCACGAGCAGAGTACCACGTTCTTTCAATACTCACGTCAAGATCGACACTATAGGACATAATGAATACATGATGTTGCGTGTTCAAGAAAATGCAAGGCCAGTCCAGGTGGCTACTGCCCCAAAGACCACGCCCCCTGCGACTGCTTTCAGTCTTCCAGTGTTGCCCTTTGCCCTAGCACTTCTTTTTTCTTCCTCGAGGAACTTTTCCGCGAGGAGTTGGATGGCATCCTCCTCTGTGCCAAGAATGACCCATGTGTGATTCTCCTCCCGGCTTGGAAGAACGCGGACATGGAAACCGATTTTTTCCGCGTCGCTGCGCACGCTGTCCAGATCCGCAAGCGGAATGGAAAGCAGCGTCGCAGGTGCAGTACACGCCGAACACGTGAGCTGCTGTAAAAACAAGGTGCGCTGCTCAAAGCTCATCGAGCGGTTGAGCGGCATTGCTTTCCCGGCGTCGGGCTCGGGAAGCAGATAGATGGTATCGTTCATGTCGATGGCCGAGCCACCGATGTGCTCGTCCGAGACTGGCTCCGTCTGAGTCAGGCTGGCCGTGGGAGTTGAGAGCGTGCACGGCATGCGCCTCGAGAGCGGGGGGACGGTGTCGCCGGACGGCGGCTCGACCTTGGCGTCCACCGGCTCGGCTTTGGGGTCCGCCGGGTCGGTGTCGCCCAGCGCCCGGCGCCACGTGAGCACCTTGTCCTCTGGCGTGACGGCGTTGGACAGCATGCCGGGCTGGAGGAGCTGCTCGACGAGAAGGGTGTCGGTCGGACTGAGGGACGCGAGGGTCTGCTCGGGAACGAGGGCGAACCGCACGGAGAGCCTGCGCTTCACCCTGTCCCCCGTGCGCGGCACGGCCTTGCTGTCCTCTGTCGGACTGACTATGTGCAGGGAGGAGAGTTCCTCTGAGAGGCCATCGTCCGCTGCGGGGGCGGCCTGTTTTCTGGCGGAAGGGGAAGGAGTCTGGTTTGACGCGCCGAGGTAGGGACAACCGGAGCGTGGATGGCCTGCGCGGGGGCGGTGGCACTTTGTGCAGTGGGGAGTGCGACGGCTGGGGGGCGTTGTGGGAGAGACTGTACCAGTGCTTACGCGCGGTCTTGCGGGTGTGGACGGGGCAGAGGAGCGTGTCGCTGGAGGCATGAAAGTGTTTGGAACACGTGTTGAGTTATCAAACGTAGATAATGATCAGCACCCAAATAGGCAAGATAAGGATAATAAACTACCGAAAGTCTATCTAACAAGTGACTTGCTTGACGACGACAAAGAGAAAGAGGGATCCCGAACGGCGTTATGGGATGCAGGTTGGATCCGTAGGCGATTATTGCGGTCGCCATCCTTGTCAACGGCGCACTACGTCACCGAGCATACGAGACACGACAGTCGGACCCGTCGCTGCGCCGACAATGTCACGCCAACACGGGCAGTGCTCCCGAACGTCGGCAGCCGTATTCGACACCCATTGTTGCGTAGACTCGGTACGTATCATGGCATCATCTCCATACATTATCCTGGTGTGCCGTAGGCCAGTAGAATGCTTATCTACATGTCATTTAGACAGTGATCCCCATTAAATTGTCGATCAACGGCTACTATCAGGCAAGGTGGTTTTAAGAACAGAATACCACCGCGCCATTGACTGGGTGATCCCCGCGGAATAATTTAGATCTTCCACCCGCTGTGACATCTCAGGCCCAAGTCCCACACGAGTTCGGTTCCTCTTTTGTATGATCGACAGAAGCAGATCAAGTCGATCCTCCGCGACAGACGTTTCCAGGTGCTTCCCCATCTCATCGACTGAAACAAGACTCCATTCCACACCCATTTAACCACAAATAGTCCCATCATTATCCGCGGCCTGCCTCTCCTAATCGAGACCTCATGTTAGTCGTCGTACCTATACGATCCGGAACACCGCGAGTCCCCTTCAGGACTCTGACTCCTCGTGCGAACGTTTCGCCGACGGTGAGTGTGACCGCCCGTCCCTATCAGCGCTCTCTCCGTAACCCCTGTCTGGCTCTCGTCTCGAAAGGCTCTTCAACAGACCTTCCACCCCTTTCACACCTTCCGACTTTGTCTTCTCCTTTCGCAGCCTCCTCTCTCGCCTTCGTTCCTTTCTCGCACGGCGTTCTTCGGGAGTCTCGCCTTTGTGTTTGTCCTTCTTTGACCTTTTTGACTTCTTCAGCGCTTTCGCTTCTCTCCGTTGAGCCAGCAGGTACTCTCTCATCGGGTCTTCGGGGTCAATCGAAAACGCGGAGGACGCGTCCGAATCAGAGACAGGTGCTTCTTCTGAACAGCCATTTAGCAACATCTTCACCAGACACGATGGCAACATACTAGTTATCATCTCAGGCTTTGCGTTCAAGCTTTGTTCCTCTGGCTCCAGCCATTCACCCTCCTCCCCCTTTATCCTCGGTTGCTTATAATTCTTGACATGATCGACGCGCAATGTTCTATCAAGAACTTTGGCACCGTTGAGATTGTCAACCGCCAAGACTGTGGATCTCTGGTCTTCGTACATGAGGAAACCAAATCCTCTTGTTTTTCCCGTAGCCTTGTCCCGGGGTAAATTCAGGTCCATAACTTCCCCGTACCTGTCAAGGTTGCAACCACGTCCCTGATACGAGTTTGGAACCTACTGGGAGAATATTGTGATAACATCGCCTTCCGTGAGGTCAATATGAAGACCCCCAACGAAGATGTAGGCAGAATCTACGGAATGTCACTTTGAACATCATCAGACCGAAACGTGACTTGTCCTCACCCTTGTATTCATCGTGCCATGAACCAGTGATACCTAGTTCCAACTCCCGCTCATTAATCTTGTTGATTTCGCGTACTACACTGAGGTCCGATAGTTAGTCCTGAATACTAGTCCGTACCACGAACTTACTTCATGCTTGTCCACTTGCGAGTCCTATTTCCCACGCTCTACGCTACGAAACTTTCGTTCCGCATCAGCGAACACCAGATGGCTTCGTTTACTCTGCCACACATTCACGATAATCCAGACGGCGGATGGGGTCCCTCTGCATCCAACATCCCAGAACAGTTCAAGTTCAAAGACATCCCGTACGCGCCCTACTCCAAATCCGATAAGCTCGGCCGGTTCGCAGATTGGAACGATACCACGAGCGAAAACCGTCAGACTGCCGTTGGCCTTCCGAGTACACGCGACACGCGGGGTACAGCGGGGAGATCGAAGAGGGAAGGTGCTCAGGCATTTGGCAGCGGTACCGCGAGCGCGTTTGCGTACTTTCATGCCGAGGACGAGTCCAGCTTCTCCTTGGTCGATAACAAGGCTGCGCCTCCTCGTCGCGGCGGGTTTACGAGGGGAAGAGGATCTTCACGTGGTGGTCCCAATTCTTTTGGTACGAGGGGGGCTCAGAGAGGTGGTCGTGGGGGTGCTGCCGGTGGGCGGGCAGGAGCGCAACGGGGTGGCCGGAGAGGCTGGCGAGACTGGGAAAAGGTGTGTGCCTTTGCTGCATCTGCCGTGGCTAATAGGATGCGATCTTTGGCAGACCAATCGTACTCGCGAATCTTCTGTCGCTATTTCACCTCAGTGGTCGATGCTGGAAGAGATCGAATTCCATCGCTTGTCTAAGCTCAAATTAGAGGTAGACGAGGCGGAGGACATGTCAGTGAGCTATTGCGTTTTCATGGCAGTCGTTGATTCTTGTCGTTCTGAAGCGACACGTATGGACGAGTATTCGCCTATGATAAAAGTTACGATCGCGTCACGACTAAAACCGAGCGACCACTTCAACTTGTGGATCGTATAAAATACAACACCACCACATCTGACGATCCAGTCATTCAACAGGTATGTGTGCATATGTCAGTATGTCTTGCCCAAAATATCTGATTTTTGCGGACAGCTGGTGGCGAAAAACACGGCGACAGTATATGCCACGGACGTCATTCTTTCCGTACTCATGTGTGCCCCCCGATCAGTCTACCCTTGGGACATTGTCATCCTCCGCGAGGGTAGCAACCTCTTCTTTGACAAACGCGACGGCGGTCCGTTCGATACCGTCACCGTCAACGAAAACGCGTCCGATCCTCCCCAGGATCCCGCACCCCCAAATCCCAACAACCCAGTTGACAAATCCGCCGCCCTTGAGCCTCCGTCGATCAACTCTGCAACCTCGCTCTCCCTCGAGGCGACGTACATCAACCAAAACTTTGGCTTCCAGTCCGTCCAGGAGGGCGTGACGGCGGATTTTTCCCACCCTAACCCGTTCTACGGCCCGGAAGAAACAGAGCCCTTGGCGTCGTGTGGCTACCGCTACCGGATCTTTGACCTTGGCGTGACCGAGGACGAGGACCTGAAAATCTGTGTACGCACCGAAGTGGACGCGTTTGTTGCCGGCGCGGGGAGTCCAGCCGACGGTCATGGCCTCGTGACGATCCGAGCCCTGAATGAATTTGACCCGCGTGCTCAGGGTGCAGGTGGTGCTCAGGACTGGCGATCAAAGCTGGACTCTCAACGTGGTGCTGTCGTTGCCACGGAGATGAAGAACAACAGTTGCAAACTGGCAAAGTGGACCGTTCAGAGTATATTGGCTGGGGCCGATCAGATGAAAATTGGGTGCGTTTGGTCGCAGAGAAGACGCCTTCTGCACCGTTTCGAGTCGACGTTTTAGACTGACTGCAGGTATGGCTGAATTGCAGATACATCTCGCGTGTCAATCCCAAGGATAATACACGACACATCATTCTTAGCACGGCTTCAATGCGTCCAACAGATTTTGCCAACCAGCTCAATGTTTCTGTTGCCAACGGCTGGGGGATCGTTCGAACCATCACAGATCTGTGTATGAAGATGCCGGAGGGCAAGTACGTCCTTGTAAAGGATCCGAACAAGGTGATGCGCAACCACTCGGTAATTTCCATGGTGCTAACATCAAGCCAGTCTGTAATACGATTATATTCCGTTCCTATGACAGCCTTTGCGACAGAAGATGAGGGTGAGGCCTTTGAAGGGGAAGATCCAGAGTTGGGGACTTGATCATAGCACTCCTATCTCCGAGTTCGTCTTAATCTTGGGACGACTGATATGGACAGATAAAATCGTTTACATCCTGTCATCTGACGTGCAAAAGTATCTCCACAGCAACCTCAACGTTTGGACTGTAGTCACATCAGTTGTAGTGTTTCAATTGGATGACGAGTGTAACCCACGTGCGCTGGAGTGCTCTCGTTATCAAATCTCTTGATACATCTGGGAACATTGCAGTGAGTTGTGCAATCTCGGCTTCAGTTGGCGTGCGTATTCTAGCAGGGTCTGCTGTCCGGCCCGTCAACTCGTTTACCCACTCGCGCACGACGCTCCCCGCCTCTCCCTGCGATGGCGCATTATCTGTCTGGTTCGTCTGTGCAAAAGGTCGGGCAGTAGTGACTACTTCGTCGACAACCTCCACAATCGTTTCCTGCCGCTCGGGGCGTGCCCGATTGAGGCGACGAGGAACACGGGAAGAGTTGACCAAAGGAAGCAAGTAACGCGTAGAGAAACGAATGACGGCGGGCGAGACGCGCCACTTTTTTACGTTGATCAGCTCGGAACGGTATGTGAACCCCACAAGAAGGCCGATACATGCAGCTGTCAGGGATCCCGGGACATGCCCTAGTGCAAGCTTCTCACGTCAATACGGCCAAGTAATATAGGATGGTTTGAAACGCACTTGAGACGCGAGAATATACGTGAATGACTTGTTAGTCAATGGCACGCCGAATATTCGAAAGTGGTATGCGGGCGGGACTAATCTGTGCCACTGGTACAGGATGCTGAACACAAATGCCGTTGGCCCAGGGGGGATATGATTGATGCCAAAGCGATGAAACAGAATGAGTGATGAAAACTCGAGAATGGTGGACATGAGAGCGGATACGATGGCAAAGGACTGGTGAGGTAAACGGTTTTTGTCAACCTAGAGCGACCGAAATGGACGTGGCACGCACCGCAAACTTGATACTACCGAATTGGCGCTCGATGATGATGCCAATACTATAAAGCAGGAGTTCGGCAAGAAGGAGATCGCTCGAGCTCGAAAAGGCGACATGGTGGGTAGCGAGGCGCCAGTACTGTGCAAAGGGGATACTGTTTCAGGCTGAGATGTCCTTGAGAGAATTAACAAGTGAATGTGCCATTACCTGATGATGGCGTGAAATGTGTGGAACAAGCTGTGAGGACGGCGCTGTGAGAAAGACCCTGATTGTTGAAGAAGGAACACGAACTTGCAAATGAAGATGATGTTTGACGTCGAATATCCCGCACACGATAGACGTCAGGGCGTAGCCCATCATGAGTCCTGAGG
The DNA here is from genome assembly GCA_038091335.1 of Phylloporus arenicola. Lineage (NCBI taxonomy): Eukaryota > Fungi > Basidiomycota > Agaricomycetes > Boletales > Boletaceae > Phylloporus > Phylloporus arenicola. The sequence continues at coordinate 10,535 of JBBPOH010000185.1, read as the reverse complement.
TTCTCTAAGCTGGCAGCTGGCGGTCAACGGAGGCGGGCACCGCACCTTTTGTGACTGACGCATGCTCGAACGACATGGCGTTTGGTCACGAGTGGAAAAAGCGCCTCAAACTTGAGCTGAGACACACCCTTGGAGCAAGTAGAATGCAACTTGAATCTGGTGAGTCGTAGTGGGAGTGGCTGTGATGCTTCAAAGTCACGGTAGGGAAACAAGAGGTATGTACGAGTTTCGACCCATAAGTACCTCGATAACGTTTTGCAGTCTAGTCATCCCCGTTCAATGTCCAGCAGTACGACGCACGCGGATGAGAAACAACTTCTACGGTCCGAGACAAGTCTTCAAGACAGCCGGCCCCACTGTTTCCCCGAATAATATTTACCCATTCGGCAGCCTGGGCCCACGGTGCCCAGGACGACGATGAACTTCGATAGTTGGATTGTTTAATTTTCCATTTGGGGCCATCTTTGACAGCACGCCATCCTGTGGGATGAATAACACGCTCCCCTTCTTTCCCTCACGGATGTGGTACTTTTCAACTTCTCAGCCGTTCAGGCGCATATCGCGGGGCCAAGGCTCAAGGCACCAGGCTATCCACGGTACGACGGCCATGTGGAGTGGACCGTGGAGGGAGTGCCCATATGGATATCCTGGCTTACCCCACCGCTCTCTCCCGTCGTATCTCCTGTGTAATCGCGTGTGAGTATTAGAGTTTTACGATGTACACGTTTATCTTGCCTAAGTCATTTGCGGGCAATACTTGCCACACGCCGTCCTGTATTGCGCTAGACGGGCTTGCCACACCATGATGGCGATGATTGCACACGATCATAAAACAATCTTATCAAGTATTTACTAGCGTCATGTGGATGCTCCTAGCGAAACGTCCCGAGCTTGTTCAAACATAGCCCGTGCCTTCATATTACATTGCAGCCCTGCACAAGTGTACTTTCCGCTGACCCAGAACATGCGCAGTTGAGTCACTTGATTCTATTTATCGCTTGTGTGCAAGATCCCCGCGCAAGATGAAAAAACCTATGCATTATCGATTATAGCTAGTATACGGAGGATGTAGTCTCGACCGTGGCCGCCGACAAAATTGAACCAATCCTATGCCCCGGTGGGAAGAAAAGCGATGGTTATGGCAGTCACCGGACCGATCGCATATACGTTCACCCCCCCGAACAACACGACGGTGCATAGTCCGCTCCATCACGCGGGGGCTCCATCGCACACAACGAATCTTGATCCATGGCCTGTGTCGAAATCCATTCCTCTGTTTCCTGTACGCGAACACGCGCTTGCGCCAATCCGAATCTGAATACATCCTGCACCGCCAACACTGGATTCCGTCGCTCACCTGACCTCCCTTCTTGCCAAATCCGCCATGGTCGGATCTTGGCAAACGGTCAGAGTGCTCCGATGCTATCCCAAAGACGTACGGGACAAGCACAATTCCGGACACGGTCGTTTACAAAGATGGGAAGCGAGCGTCTTGCTGTGCGGCTACCCAACAATATTCAGACAAGTCATCTTACTTGCATATCGCCCAGCCGCATCGGCATCACGAAAGCGGCCATATGAAGTACCGCCTCTGACGAGGTCAACGAAACGTGTTCTCTCCATCCCGGCAACTTGATATTCTTCTGGTCAACAAGGTTTCACATACACGCTTTCCACTTTTGGCGGAAAGAACTGTCCCTGAATGTATGATGCTCGTTTTGGAGTATGTGGGCGGTTCTATTCGTAGGCCTACAGCGCCCCCTACCAATCGTTTTCATCTATCGGGCCCTTTTTTGTGGTGGCGCGGGTCCTATGCGGCGAAGAAGGCATGCAAAGGCAGGGTACACCGCTGCACAAAGACGCAAAAAGGGACCAGGTGAAAAAAGATGGGCGTGGGCCAGAACCCAAAAACACCGCACCATTGGAGCAAAGGCGCTTTCCCGAGGTTTGGCCGTCGTCAAACGTTGAGTCACCGTTGTGGTGCCCTCGTGGCTAGTCTTCATTGATCGTTGATGGATCGCACAAGTGGGGGAGTACAATGGATCAACGACATGGGTTCACGCAAGTGGTGATTGCGGCAGATGAATACAGCTCCTCAAAGAGACACCGATCACACATGCGATGCAGCAGAATCAATATTGGGTCATCGATGCAACGGAGGCTATTGGTTCATTGTAAAGTGGTACCGAGGACGTTTGTGAAATCTCTGGATCCGACGCGCAGGAATAGTGTGCGACTGCGACTGCGGAAAGAGACGGGCTATGCCCATACAATTACTGCCGCTGAGCTGGAGAGTGATAAGGTTTCCAACCAAACTGGACGAAAAAGCATCTTGTAGATACCGATTCATGGACAGGCCATCTTCTGCCCAGTATCTGATATGGCCACAAAGGATAACTGCTAGGAGACAATCTTGACCGAGATGCGATGTCTTGCGAAGCGATGACACTGCCCTATCAAGAATGTGCAATATCAACAGCTTTGCAACAACGTCCGGGCTCGTTCAAGACTTGACGCTTGGCGTGTATTCTGCGGATAGGCGTGACAGGCAGTAATTAAGCTAGTATGGTCTCGCAGCAAACCTCCATGGGTGTTAATGACGCACCTCGTGCGATGATTGCGCGCTGCATCTTGTCGTTAGGCAGCGTCGACAGTTGTCCCAAGCCAGAACGCCGCCGAAAGCTCAGTTGATACTGATAAGTAGTGCGGAGCGCGGGTAGTGATCCATGTCAACAGCGGAGATGCGTACCCAGCCGGAAAGACGCTCGCAGTGATAGGGAAAACCATGGCGTCTTTGCTTTATGTCATGCTGACTCATCATCGCGGAGTTTGAACTCATTTGGTCTGCCGACTCGTGCCGAGCCCGCAGTTCACACCAACCATGAGTACGCCTTCGGTCCAAAGTCTAGAGGAAGCAGCTGGAATCGCATCCGAGTTCATTGCCAGTACGTCGTTCTCAGTCGCCGTGCCCACCACACTCATCAGGCCTAGCTCTCGAAAATATACCGAGCGAGGTCCAGTTTCTGTTGCAGGAGCTTCGCTCAAAGGAGGCCCGGTCACAAGGTGGCGTTATTTATTGTATTCCGGTATGTTCCCCAGCTGATGCCCGCTCCAGAGTTACAACAGGAAATTGCAAAAGACAGTCAGAAATACATCCGTCATGCGCTCCGCACCGATTCAGACGCCAGCAAGGACAAGCCCGCTCCGCCACCATCGACCGAGAGAATAAAGCAGGCACAGATGACGTTGGCCATCATCGCCAATGAAAAGATTGCGCTGGCTGAACGGATCGTGGAGCTGTTATCGAGGAAGCGTTCACGACTGGACTATGATCTTGGGCGTGTGCTGGTGTTGCAAGGCGAACCAGACCCGGCTGCTGTCGTTGCTGGTGCTGCCCCTCTCATGGCAGCGGGTTCGGGTGCAAGTCCGGCAGGGTCAGGATACGTCTTAGGGGCAAGAAATCCCGCTGCCCATATCACCGAAAGCCTTCGAAACGCCTTTTCCGGCACGGCTCTTCCCACAGCCGGTACCACGAGCACCGCGGCTGCTGGGAGTCGAACGAGCGGCACAGAGGAAAGTGCTCATAAGAGTATGTAGTCTAGACTCGTTCTGTGATGTACTCTGACCTGATTCACAGAACGTAAACTGACTGCGTCGCAAGGGTCTATCAAACTTCCCTCTCCCGCTCCGTCGTTGTACGTTCCAGCTTCTGGTCGCGGACGACGTAAGAAGCGCGGCGTTTCCTCCGAAGTCGATGATATGGACTTCGACTTTGGTGAAGAAACGCAAGCGGCTGAAGAAGGCGAAGGCGAGGAGGGGGAAGGCGAGGAAGGGGACGACGGCGATGACAAGGAAATATATTGTTTTTGCCAGAAACTCAGCTACGGCGAGATGATTGCTTGTGACAATCCCGACTGTCCGTACCAATGGGTAAGTCATTGTACCGCTTGCTGTGCTGGGGATTATTCCATTTACCGATGCTGACCGTGTCTGTGCATAGTTCCACCTTCCGTGTGTCAACCTCAAGCAACCGCTCCCAGAACGTTGGTTTTGCGCGGACTGTACCAAACGCGGTATGGGCGCACCTGCCGCTGCTGGTGCTACCCGGAAAGGACGGAAGAAGTAGAGGTGTGCTTGATACAGTCTCCTGCCAGATCGATTTGCAGACAATCGTTGGACTGAGAGTGCTACAATTGGTGGCCTCGGAGAGCCAAGCGGATCGTCCAGGGTGGTATACCTTGCTCTATTTGCGGGACTACAATTGTGCTCGTTGCTAATAGCCAAGCACAAAGGATTGGCCCCTATTCAACTCCTCCGATCAGTCTAATGACAGCGTGCCTGAATATGGTGTGGCCGAGGAATGCAGTCGTCGTCCATGCCCGCGGTCTTTACCAGCGAGCGGGGGTGCCGTATTCTATTTGTCCAGAGGGCCGAAAAGAAGCCAAGTCGTGGAGGTTCCATAACGGTGGGACAGGAGAACTTTGAGCGCGACGGAATTGCCGTGTTTGGAGGGCGGAATGGATGCCACGAATGCGCCGGTTGCTTGTCTTTCGAGTTTGGCAGGATTTCCGCAGGGACCTGTTTTCGTAGATTAGTTATTCGGAACGTCAATGATTACCCCTTGGAGAGACGCGCCGCGCTGCCCCCGACTGGAGCATAGCGATGGGTGGAGAAGCGGACGATGAGGTGAGCGTGCACACGTCAGCCTCGGCGAATCCAGCGTACAGAGTAGGCAAGCCCACGGACGAGGCTGCACAGGCGCCAGTGTGTTGAAACACAGGCGCGTCAGGGACGCGCAGTCCACCGTAATACCCCCCGAGTAAGGATGCGATGTCGCTTTAATTGCAGCCTGCCTAAATGGTCTAGCTTGCAGAAACTGCCAACAAGCGGTGTCGTCATGCAACAATGCCGTAACGTCGCTTTTGGTCGCCCCCTTAAGGGTCGGCGCAAAGTACACGGAAGAAATAATTTTAAGATTCTTTGGTGAGAGGGCGTCAGGCATCTACAAAGCCGTCGAAATGGACAGCGCGTTTCAATGTTGTCTCGTAAGTGAGCAAGCCTTCCTATTGGTTGATGGTGGCTTATGCGATGCTTAGACACCCACTTCCTTTTTTTGGCAACAGAAAGTGTAGTCTTTGGGCTCGCTAAGGCCACGCCAGATTCTAGATGAGGGTTACCCCGGTGGTGGCGAGAGCACGAATACATAAAGGTGGAGGAGTGACGGCAGACGATGAAAAGCGCAACTTGGGTCTGCCACTGGCAGGGCGGGAGTGCGCCACACACGTATCTAAAAACTAGGCGGGGATTGGGATGTGTACAAGCGTACACTACACGGGGTGTGTCAACTGGTGGGCAGAGGGGGTGTGGGCATGAAACGCATTTGAGGTGACTACGTCAGTGGTAGAGTCATGTGTGCTGCGCAATGCACGCGATCGGAGATCGATGAGCCCAAGTGACCTCATAGGACTACAGACACGCTCTCTGAGTGGTTTGCTGTGGATGAGCGTTCCACAGGGTCGGTGAATTGAATAGAGTCCGATGTGTACCGTGGGGAACGGAGGTGCGGTGGTCGATTTCATGCCGGACAATGATCTCAAATACCACCCGAGGAGTTTGAGACCGGAACCGCAACTGAGCACGGTCACCGCGCGTGGTTGAGTTGCAAGTTGGCACTCGCTCGCAGTTGTGGAGCGTACGCGCATGGGTGAGCTGTCACAAAGTGTCAGCTTGTTGCATCCGGGCAGCCACGGGACCATTGCGCCACGGGCTGACGCCAATCGAAGTTTAGGAAGCAAGGATACACGTATGTACGTTTGAACAACGGAATCGGAAGCCCCGATGGCGATGGGGCCTTGGCATGCGTTGAACTGAAAAAGGGATGTCCAGGGCAAGTGTGTACAAGCAAAGACTCTAACCCTAATTCCAAATACGCGTGTGCTCTCTCCCGCTGTCAGTCAGGCCTTGCTGCAGAGAACAGCCTCCATGGACGGTACTTGCCGGTGCACGACTGAGCTGCGCATGTCGTGCAGTAACAACCTTCAAGGGAACGTGGTGTGAAGAATACTCCTTCTGGCCACCGTTTTGAAATACGTTCTCAACGGGATACGACGAGGTCGTGACCATGTGGGATTCATCTTACAGGCAATGTGATTTCTCGCGATGGAGGTTATCCTCGGGATTGCGATGATGAATGGCTGGTACATTGTATTACCAGCGATGCGCGGAGATGCTCCTAAGACGGCGATCATGTATCAGTGTTGAACTGGGAGGGATAATCTAGACGGAGCCGTGCCTCGACAGAGGAGGTGGAGACACGTGCGAATCCAGGCCAGGATCCACCAGTGTATCGAGAGCTAGGAGAGAAGGAGAAGGACAATCCATTAGGCCGCATGTCGTTATTTCATTATAGGATGTGCGGAGATGGTATCAAACTTGCCGCACAAAGGCGCAGCAGGCCAGAGCAACATCTGAAAAACAAGAGCTCCCCCCGAGGGTAACTAGGCCTGTTTTGGATTGATGAAGAGCAAATTGAATAGCTGGAGAAGTCAAGCGATAACGTCACTCGTCCGCCATTGCAGATGAATGAAAAGACGAGAATAGCGATAGTGGGCTGTTGCCAAGGCAGGGGTTTCATCGTGGATGGAACCGGACACGGAGGTGGTCGGGATAGCAGGCGGTGGACGTCGCGAGTGTAACAGGAAGTTCTATGATAAGGTCGCCGATCCATCAAAACAGAGGTGAAGGAGCACGCAGGGAGAGTGGAGATAGGAAGAGAAGATGCCAAATTTGGAGAGCACAGCAAAATGAACGTGCATCAAAAAAGGCAATCGGGGGGGCGGGGTGGCAACGAAGAGGTGAACGACGATAAGGAGGGCGGATCAGGCGCGATGGGAGCGCAATTGCGCATAGGGGGAGGACGACGAGGACGAACGTGAGCATGGATGGTGCGGGGCTGTGCGTGGGAGTGTGTTGACGTAACGAATACACGCGGTGTTTGTGTTTGTGTGTGTTTGGGAGGATCTGAGATCGCTAGGCGGGATGTTCCGGAGGATCCGAGCGAACGGTACGGGCAGCAGGAAGGAGTAGCCGAAATCTGGGAAGGGCCCGGCCAAGAAAGGAAATACTAAATAAGGGTATGGACAGCGTTGATGTTTATAACTTGGACATGGCCACTTCCACTGCGACCAGCCAAGCATGCAATTCGACGCGTATCCTAACCCGCCCTTTCCTGACGCTCCCCGTACACCCTCGCCTCATCTTCGCCTCGACCCGAAGCAGCTCTTCTTCAACGATATATTCTACAACCAACAGCCAGCCTTTCTCACCGACATCTACGAGCACGACCTCTACATCGACGACGCAGCCCACTACACTGAGTGGCAGCAGCACCAGCAGCACCCGCACCGCCGCGCGACATACCCCATCGTACGCCACGATCTCAACCAGTTCTTCCCCGTCTACGACCAGCCCCTCCACGACCCTGCAGAGATCAAGCTCGAGGACACCCCCCTCGTCGTCCCCTCCCAGCTCGGCTTCTCCCACCCCCACGCTTTCCTCCCCTCCGCGCCCTCCGCGCCCGTCCCCGTGCAGCTCACCGACGACGCCGCCAGCAAGGAGACACAGTACCTCCGTCGCCGCTGCTTCAACTGCCACACCACCGAGCCCCCCTCCTGGCGCCGCTCCACCCTCAACCCGGGTAAGATCGTCTGCAACAAGTGCGGCCTCTACGAGCGCACCCATCTCCGCCCCCGCCCCCTCCGCTTCGACGAGCTCCGCGCGGGCGGCAAGACCCGCAAGGCCGCTGCGTCCCCCGCAGACAAGAAGGCGGGCAAGCCGGTCAAGAGCGAGCCCATCGAGATGGGCCTCACGCGCCGCAACTCGGTCTCGAGCAATGCCTCCAGCGGCGTCAGCGACTGGGACGACAGCAGTAAGTCTCTTTTTCTCTGTGCCCTTGCCCGCATTCAATTCCTGTGCAGTCTCCGTCTGCTCCTCTCGGCCCCGCACGCCGGGCTCGTCTGCATTCTCTTCCCCCGCAGTGTCCACCTACCCCATCCCACGCAGCTCCCAGAGCCCGCCTGTCGAATCGGGTCTCCAGGCGCCTATCCGTCTTCCGAACGCACCCCTCACAGACATTGCTTCCCTGCAGCAATCACATCCTGCGCCGCGCAAAGCTGCCACCGCACCCAATTACTATTCACAGCCCGCAATGTATGGTCAGTCGGAAAATTTCCGCCGTGGGTCACTGCACAATTGCCAGTTTGCGTCGCCACCCATGCCGGCACTCTCCCCTGCGCCCATACAGACTCTCACGCCAGAGGGTTCATTACACACGTCACCCCTCCCCCATGCGTCGCCTCTGTTACTCTCCTCTCCAGTCCTCGTTGCGGACCTTGCATCCTAATAATTTCACGCTATTTATTCTCTTTCGATCTTGCGCCTCCCATTAATCATCCTTTTGATCAACGACGCGAGATTAACGCCTATTTATTCACTATGGCCCAAAACGACGATGAAACAGCGTGGCACGCACCCCCCCAAAAGTCAAATATTTATCATCCGCCCGTCCCACAGACATCGATCGACTTGTATCCTCTACATCGCACCCACAAATTGTCGACTATGCTGTATAGACATACCCCCCCTCCTGGTCGTCGCGATGATAGATACCCTTGCAGTTAATGTACCAAGACAACGGCGAGCAAAGAATGACGGGACTGTACTAGTACTATTCGGAGATTAGTTGCCGCACCTAGTATAACTTGAATTAGAATTTTTGGCATCCCGAGCGTAAGACCGTCAAGGGTGAATTCACGCCGCCACCAGGGACAGACCGAGCGTATGAACACGAGGCACGCCAGAAGCACCGCGTGTGACCTTGTTTGGGGCTAAGGGGGCCCTTAGTACTCCACCCGGAACCACGGCGCTATTCAATCACCGTCGGCTTTGAGGCCCTGATCGACTGCGTGACAACGTGTGACAGTCGCTGGCAAGCACACCATGGCCAAGAGTTCGCAGCTCAAGCACCACGCAAAAATAAGAAAAGCCGCGAGGCTGCGCGCGATCCAGGCGCTGAACCCGTTTGACACCAAGGTCACCCGGCTCAAGCATGACGTCGGCGGGCGGCGCGTACGGGGCACGACGGGACGACCAGCCCAGAGCAAGCAGGCCGGGATGCAGCACGTACGCCCGCCCCCTCGTCCGCGTGTTGTGCTGACTGTGCGCAGAGGGAGAGGACGTTGCTGAAGGAGGTCGAGCAGCGGGGACGCGTCGGCGGGATCGTCGATCAAAGGTTTGGCGAGAACGATCCTGGGATGTCGCTCGAGGAGCGTATGCTCGCGCGTTTCACGCGGGAGAGGCAGCGCGCGTCCAAAGCCTCTGCGTTCCATCTGGAAAACGAGGACGAGTTGACGCATTATGGGCAGAGTCTGTCCAAGTTGGACGACTTTGATGATGTGTTGGTGCCCGTGGACGAGGATGAGGGTGAGTACCACTTTGTGGTCGAGAGCGCGTTTAATCATTCCCCAAGATCACCTCGACCACGACGCTGTGAAAAATGTTCACTTTGGTGGATTTGGCGATCGAGAGGAGGACGAGGTATGGGTGCCAGACGTCTTGCAGGTCACCTAACCAACTCTTGTAGTCTGATCGAAAAAAGTCCAAGGCCGAAGTCATGGCCGAGGTTATCGCCAAAAGTAAGGCGCACAAGGTATCTACTCGCCTGTTACAAGTACCACTGAATGAATATCGGCCGTAGATGCGTCGTCAAATGGAAAAAGAACAAGAGGAGAATACACGACATGATCTCGACCAAGATTTCAATGACCTCCGGACGCTCCTCTATGCACCATCTGTCGACAACGAATTCCCTGTCCCAGAGTCCGCCAACGATGAGGATGCGATGGACTATGATAAACAGGTCCGCGAGCTCGCGTTTGATAAACGGGCAAAGCCCAAGGACAGAACAAAAACCGAGGAAGAACTGGCGCTCGAGCAAAAGGAAGCCCTTGAAAAGGCAGAGAAGAAGAGGCGAATGCGTATGTTGGGCCAGGATCTAGACGAGAGCGACGATGAGGACGCGGGTGGTCGGAGAAGGAAGCGTCCTCGCGGGGGAGATGACCTAGACGATGATTTCATGGAGGACGAACCATTGGGTGAACTCGGGGCTGGTCTTGGTAGTGCGTCTGGGAGCGAAGGAGACGAGATCGATGAACAGGGTACTGACGAAGAAACCGATTTCGGTCAATCAAGTAGCGAAGCATCTGACGAGGAGGAAGCGAGAACACGGCAAAAGGTTCTACGATCGCCGGAAACTGAAAAGGCTGCCAAGGAGTTGCCGTATACGTTCCCTGCACCCGAAAGCCACGATGAATTCCTCGAAATCGTTCAAGATCTCTCGGACTCCGACATTCCTACAGTGGTACAGAGAATCCGAACACTCTATCATCACAGCCTCGGTCCCGAAAACAAACCCAAGTTGCAGGTAGTGTCAAAATCAAGGTACCGTCATCCTTACCCTGACGCAGCTTATAGAACCT
>JBBPOH010000184.1:0-18258 GCA_038091335.1 Phylloporus arenicola | reverse complement strand
ATTAGCCACTTAGACGACGCGAAAATGCTGGCTAATGGGCTAATTTGGCTTTTCGCTGACGCCGCGGCTAAGGGAGCCGCCATAAGTCACCATAAGCCCGCTGAGTTCGATTTAGCGAGAAATAAGTCCAAATAAGACTTTTGCCTTTTTCCTGATGTGTTTGTGCTTGTGCTGGTCTGGCTTGGTCTCGAGTGGCCTTGTCTGATCGGTCGTGTGGCTTGTCTGCTGACCTTGTCAGCCCTGCGCAGGTTGCGTTTGGGTTCGCAACGTCAGCCGTCGTGTCGTGGACCTGCTGACCTGCCATGCGCTCTGCTCCATGTGCGTGCGTGTCAATGTGGATCCCTGCCACTCTTCGGTCATCTCCTGACAGTTACATTCCGCTTGGCCTCCGTATGGTGTGCGTGGTGGTCATCTCGCTTGATGGGCTGATGCAACCTGTCCGCTCAGGACTGCCATCATGGCTCAGCGCTCAACAGTGAGTTCGAGTTTGCGGTGTCGTTGACAGTCTGACTTGCCGTTACATAACGTTGGGGTTCATCATGACGGCGCGTTTCAATATTGTCTCGTAAGCAAGCCTTCCTATTGGTTGATAATGGCTTATGCGACGCTTAGACAGTCACTTCCTTTTTTTGGCAACAGAAAGTGTAGTCTTTGGGCTCGCTAAGGCCACGCCAGATTCTAGATGCGGACTGCCCCATGGCGACTTTTGTGGCCGTGCTTTGCCTATCCATGCCGCTGTTCCAGTCGGTGTTACTCAAAGACAAACTACGAGTTTTCTCATTGGCCAAAGGTCATGTGCTCGTGTGAATCTGATCGTCTCCCTTCCAGATTGTCTATCGACGGTTTACCCCTCCGCTTACCGCTTACCACAAACCTCATAGACAGGCTGGTCACCAGACTAGATTAATTGTTACACCTTTCAGGTTGATGGTTGGGTCAGAGCCAGAACTTATTCAAATCTCAGACGAGAGTTCCCTTTCGACTGTGTAATCTTGTACCCCAGTTGTATCTGGGCCACAACACCTCCTTCGACAAGAGCATGCGATACCGTGCGGCAACTCATGTGATGTGTGATTGAAGAACCTGTAAGATAAGCAATCCGCTCGATCACAAGTTCAGACTCATTTTTGGATCAACGCTGTTCTTCAATGAATTTCGCCCTAGCTTCAGTGGGACGGGTACTGTCATGAGCAGTCTGTCGCACGACACTCGGCAACACTCGGCAACACCTCGGCAACACCAAGACTGTCGGCTAGTACCCACTGAAGCTACAACTACCTTGTATCTTACTCATGTTAAACTGTTTTATGTAGTATTTCCTATTAGAGGTCGTTACATTGCGAATCGAGTACAAAAAGAGCTCAAGCGAGCGTACCCCCACTACTACTCGCCAATTGATCCTGGGTAAAGCGCCGGGTTGTGAAGCACGTCCGGGTGTTGTGACATCTCTGGCTGTCCGGGTCCCTGCCACGTCTGACCAGACACATTTGCTTCCAAAAAAGGTGCGTTCAAACGACGTCTAATCCAGCTTGCATCTCACGTTCATTATAAATTTTTGGAATTTTGCGTCCAGACCGGATGTCACGACGATGGACCGAACATGTTCGAGTCATCGGGATGCACGGATCAAGGATGTTGAACTGATCGAAGTGCAAAGTCGACGGTGTCTGTAGATCAGTTGCCGCGGGTTCGTCGCCATCACCTGCCAATGCGAATCTGCGGTTCAGTTGCCAGCTGGCACGTTGACCCGGGAGTCGCGACGAGCGAGTAACACCGTCGAAGTCGAAACGCCGAAGCCAGCGCGAAGTACTGGCAACGTCGGGCTCGTCGACTCTCGCAACAACAAAGTGAGATACGCCAGATCTGATACCAATCCGCAAACGGCGTGCTGATTTCCGCGGACTGTGAGTACGTCTCAACGTGTTATTTCGAGAATTAGCTCATTCGGTTCCTCCGTCCCCGACTTGCCTTTCCCGCAGAGATGGAGTTGCCGTCTTCTCTTCCGACTCATGTGCTCTAGTTTCCCGCACAGTGGTACACCCCGCGGATCCTTGCGTACGTTGCCTCGCCCCATCCTTATATCCCCTTGGTGCAGACTCGGTCCTCCCCTCCTCCTTGCCTTGATGCTCCACCCCCACCTTCTTATACTCTGACCTTTTCCCCCTCCAATCATGTTCTCCCGCATGAGCACCTCCCCTACCCACACCCTCTCCCAATGCGCGACCGTGAACAACAGTGTAGAGTTGCTCAACGACGAAAAGACGCCACCATCCCGTCCCTCGGCAGAGTCCTCCAAAACTACCCAGGCACTTGTCCCCCAAAATCAGCAACCTGCCGTCGTCGTTTCCCGTCTGCGCTTCTTCCTCATCATGGCCAGCTTGTGGATAGGCAACTTTACCGCCTACCTCAACGAGACCACGACCACCACCGCCATGCACGTCATCAGCGCCGACTTTAATGACCTCGCAAACCAAAACTGGCTCGCCACCGCATACCTCTTGGGCTTCACTGTCACCCAAACCCTCCTCGGAAAATTCAGTGATATCTTTGGTCGCGCTCAGGTTTTGCTCGGAACGATGCTCATTTTTGGTGTTGGAACCTTGTGGTGTGGGTTAGCTACGGTAGGTTTCTTCCGCGTTCTGACCTTTCCTTCCTTTTTTTCACACAAGGTCCCAGTCCATGAATTCCCTGATTGGGGCGCGTCTCCTTCAGGGCATCGGCGCTGCCGGGAGACAGTCCGTTGGAGTCATCATCATTTTGGACCTCACCACACCTGACACCCGAGGACTATGGCTCGGATTCTTCAATCTAGCTTCTGCGGTTGGACTCGCGATAGGACCTGTCCTGGGAGCTGTCATTTCCGTCGATACAGATTGGAGATGGCTGTTTTGGATAACATTGATGCTCATTGGCGTTACTCTGGTTATAGGTGCACTCAGCCTTGACTATCCTGTCCCACACCGGGAGCAACGCGTCGGCCTCCTTGCTCAACTGCGAGAGGTGGACTATGTCGGTTCCATCCTCGCTGTCGCTATATCCAGCATGATCTGTGTCGCAATAGAAATGGGCAACAAAATGTTTCCTTGGAGCGTAAGTATATTGGATATCATCTTCATACACTCTTCATTTTTTTTGCTAGTCACCAACCATCATCTCTCTGTTCGTCATCGGGGGGTGCCTCGTCCCCGTCTTTGTCTACTACGAACTCAAAGTGGCAGAGCAACCCATCGTCGACATCAACCTCTTCAGGATACCAAATATTCCCATTGCTTGCCTCATCAACTTTCTTACTGGGGCGGGCTACTTTGGCTGTGTCTTCTTCCTCCCCCGTTACTTCATCGACATCAAAGGGTCTAGCTTGGTGATGTCTGGAGTCCAAATGTTTGGTTTGATCCTAACCCTCGGTGCTTCCGCAGTCCTCGGTGCCAACATCGTGTCGCTCACTGGCAGCGTACGACTCATAGGAGTCGCCGGGGGTCTCTTATACGCGTTAGGCAGTGGCCTTATGCTGGATGTGGGCCGTGACACGCCTGTCGCACGCACGATCGGCTACTCCGTCTTCACAGGCGTCGCGTCCGGCCTCTTGTACCAGCCGTCGCTCGTGGTCGGCCCGCTGTCCGTCCAGCCACACCAGATCGCGGGCATCAGTGGCTTTCTGTCCTTTCTGCGCACGCTGGGTGGCACGTTTGCGACCGCGCTGCTCACGGCTGTATATGAGACCAGCTTCACACAGTCGCTCCGAGGGCAGCTCCCGCCCGCGCTCGTGGCGCAGGGCCTGGGGCTCGCGGACGACCATGCCCAGTACCCCCAGTACGAACGTCAGATCCTGGACGCGCTCGTAAAGGCCTATCATTTTGGTACGATTCCTGCCATCTGTTTTGGCGTGGTGTACGCCGTTGCGGTGGTCATGCTTCGAAACGTGGACTTTACGCCAGCTTGGAAACGACGACGCATAGCAGCGAGACAGGCGGCTGACAAGGTCTGATTTATTACGCTTCGATAGCATCGCCTCCTTTTTTTGTTGTGTACGTATGTTATATCTGCGGAACTATTATCATTGTTCACGATCTAGATTCTATATGGTTTTGGTCGTCATTGAGTTGCAATGGACTTTTTTGAACATGGCTATTCCTTCTACATTATTTCTTTTTTTCCGCGTGTGTGGAGCAGCAACATGTGCATGATCCGCCACATCGATCCAATTCATCAACACTCCATTGACTGGCTGTGTTGCAAATGTCCGTCCGACCCTGGCCACACTCATGACGGTATGCGACTGACATCGATAACCGAGGTGGAGGTCACCTGCGCCGCGGGCAAAGCAGCAGCAGGCTGGGCATCGGACGAAGCGAGGTACCAGTACGGCGCGCCTCGCTCCTCGCCTAGTGCTGCACAATTTCCAAGGGCGCCGCGGTCCCCTCGAGTGTAGCGACCACCTCCAGGAATCCGAACGGTGCATTCGTAGCTGTCAGTTGATCATACACCCATTGTCATCCTTGCCCATGGCTCACGGGCATGCCAACGTGACAGTCCACAAAAGACAGAAAGCATGGATCAAGGAGACAAACCGTGAAAATACATGCATTCGGGCAGAGGGCAGGGCACATATCGTCTACCCTCGCTCCAAGTACCCCAGATTCGTGAGGTAGGGTGCAGACACCACTACGCCTCACCATACTCCTCAATAACCGATCGTGGGTTGCAATACACCCCGAGTGGCGTGTACTGGATGTCGTGGAAGCTGCACACACACACAAGTCAGCATGGGTCCGAGTGGGTAAAGAGAGGCGACTGGCCCGAATGCGCCCGGTCCACCAAGCTCGAATCCCCTTGGGGTGTTGGTCCATTGCGGGGCAGCCGTTATCCCGAGGATCAACACCCTTAATCCGTATTTGTATTGTGGCGTGCCCAGCGCGGACCCATTCTGCGCGTCCAGCACCGAAATGAGATCGGGCACGCTGGCAAGTATCTGTCAGCCCGCATGTCAGCGTGTGTCCGTGGAGATTGGCAGTGATTCGCTACCGTCGTTTGACCGTTTGATGCAGTGTGCTCTGCGTACAGGTTCTCGTTCTTGAAGGGGATAGTCAACGTGCCGTGAAACCTCCCCCTGGGGTGTTCGGAGTCGTCCTCCACATCTTCGTCCGCGGACAGAGCTGTGACGACTACCTCTCCGATCGTGTGTCCTTTGTACAGCCTGGGAACCGTTAACTTGATAGACTATCTTTGGGGATGTGTGATGTACCTTCTGCGAAGGTCTGAGATCTTGCCGCTGAACAATACTTTTGCTGTCTTGGCCCCACCAACGGCATCAACAACGACCTGACCAATCTGGTCAATGTTGGACTGCTTCCGCGCAAGCGCTATCGCTCTTCCGATGCGCCAGCTCAACGAGACCGTATTCGCAATCATGGAAATCTCCAAGTCTTCGACTCGCTGCGGCCGACTGGCTAGTCCCACAAAGGTCCTAACGACATATGAGATCGCGCAGTGCGGCAACGGTGCGCAATCACCCACCCCATCTCGATGCAGGCCGCTCGCATGCACGCGTCCACGTCACTGTCCCGCCTTACCTTGGTCATGATCTTGATAACGTGATCAGGGCCGTTGACATTTCGAACCAAGGATAAACAAGACCAACCATGACGTTACCATCCCCGCTGGCTATCGCAGTGGGAAGAAGGTCCACCGCACGCCCGGATTCGTCGTGCACATTGGCAGTTGTTTGCTGCCACTATAGAATCCACGATTTAGATTTTGGCCATGCTTGATACAATCGCCCTACAGTTGGATATGCACGACCCTGAACGGACCCGTCACCGAGGGTGGCGGAGAAGAAAAGGCATCGTTGCATACCATGAAATCACCATCGACGATCGGAATGTCATAATTCTTTGTGGCGGCCGTGATCATCTGGACGGCATATCAGTACGAGAAACTGAAGCGAAGAGAGATTCACGTTGATCATCCCATTGCCGCCTCCGATTTCCAACGCACAGAGTGCGTCGGGTTTAATCATCTTTTCACCCGTAGATGAGAGCCTGCCACACATTGGTGCTGCGATTGTTTGCTTACCCCAAGAGACGCCCAGAGTTCAGCACTCGCTTCGTTGTACCTGTAAAGAGGTCAATCGATGGCCCCTAGGGGTGTGGGGAGACTGACTCATTTCCAAGTAACCTCTCTAAAGACACCTCTGGGCTTCCGAGTGCCCCACCTAGACCTACGAGCGCGTCTTGGTTGAGAGAAGCAAGATCGATCACACGAATGACCTCGCCCGCTCGCACCATCTCCCTACATTCTAAAAAGATATGCAACGGCGAACCTCCTCCTCCGCATCCAAGGACATAGCACCCGTCTGCTATCCATTCAAGGTCTATTTCAGACACAAACCACTGGCCATCTTGCACTCTGGGTTTGTAGGCAAGGATACCGTCAGCCGAGTCCACCGGAGATGTCTCCTTGGGTATAGCGTCCTGTATCGCTGGTATGATGGTATTCTCGTTAGGCGGGTCGGAAGTAGCATCGGTATCGTCTATCTCGTCCGGGACTGCGGTCCCACTCCAGTCCCCAGCAGCCTTGACGTAGAAGCGGCATCTTCCAGTGGTATACGCAACGGGTATTACTTCGCTTTCGACGATGGAAACACGATCCGGGGCGGCGCCAGAAGCCACCGCGCGGGCGATGGCTTTTTCTTCCATCGTTCTCCTCACTTGGGCCACAGGTGTGGACGACACGTCTTCAAACGAGTCGATCGTACCAGATATCTATCCATCGATGAGCCATAGGGTGGGTGCTATCAGGGATGCCACACCTGAGCGATAGCGGCGCCGACTGCATTTGCGACGTCGAAATGCGGAAACCTGTGCACCCGACTAACCCCAACAAGCTCGTCTGGTGCTAAAATTGATCCTCCGCCGACGAGGTAGACGGGGATGTCCATCGCTGACGTCTTCATCGCGTCCAGCGTTTCCTGCAACATGCTCTTGATTGCCTTGTGTGCACCATCGATGATGGATTGGTCCAGCACCGCGACACGGGAAAGGTCCCCAATGGAGACGCGTCCAGCTGCGACGGCAATGTCTGTAGCAGTAAGGGTTTCCCCGTTGAAAACACGGGCTTCTGATGTAATTCTATGGCCAACCGAGTCAGGGCCGATGGTTACCCGTTTGGACTGCGGATCCTGGCGGACAAGGGAGCCACCTCCGAGACCGATGCTAGGTGGGATGAACAAGGTTGCTGGGGAGAGAACGTGTCAAATTACCTAGTGACATGAGGCATGGAAAAGTTGAGGAGGACCCCGCAGAGTTCATGAAGGGCTGCAGCCTGACGGGGGAAGCCGCTGGGTCTTGAAATCGGGCGAGTCAGTACCTAAGATGGTCAACTCGGATTGGATACACACGCACAGAAGCATTCCGATATCCGTCTGTGGATTGCATCTGTTATAGAGGCCGAGGAAGGGAAAGGGAACGGGGACGAACCGTGGTACCTCCTATATCAACCACCAAGGCGGATTCTTTGGAGATGTTGGACTGAAGGGATGCCAGAAATGCGGCGCCCCTCATTGAATTCGTGGGTCCAGAAGAGCTATTCAATCATTGTGATCGGACATTCGATCAGAGACACCAGGGGTGTGCGTAATAACAAGGACGTACAAGGTACGAATGGGTAATTTAGCAGCCTGTGCGCAGCTGAGTAAGGTGCCATCGTTACTGGTAATGAAGACAGGGCATCTTAGATGTAATGCGCGTGCTGCTTTCTGGAAGCCAGAGACGGTCTTCTTCGCGTAAGTGAGAAGAGAAGCGTTGAGAATTGCAGCGTTCTCTCGTTCGAGGAGGCCAATGTGAGCCACGTCCCTGGAGCACACGATGTTGAGGTGCGGGAGTCTTGCTCGTACGATGGAGGCGACGTGTTCTTCCTGATTGAGGGTGAAATCGATGGGAGCGAACACCGAGATGATCGCAAGTGCATTGATGCGCTTTTTGGAGTCATTTTCACGTCCAACGGGACACAAAAGAGACGTGCCTCTTTCTCGATCTCACTGCATGCAGACTCAATCTCGGTGGCGTCGACAGAAGCAATTTCGCTGCCATCAATCTGCAACCCGCCAGAAGCGAGAAAGCAGGGGCCTTTTAAGACTGGCGAGGGGTGAGTATGATGATGAGACGGATATGATGGACGTACTGCTCTTCAAGTCGGGTGGAAAACCGACGAATGGGGGTGTTCCACGGGTGAAGGCGCCGCAGAGACGGATCACGGCGACACGATCCAGCCGAGTGCGATTACGCTCGACAAGTGCGTTCACAAAGTGCTAGACGGGGCTGAGTTGCGTGAAATTGGCTGTAGGACACCTACGGTGGTTCCGATGGCGACTGCCTGTATGTCAGTTGCATTTGGGACTTGATCGAGGACGGTTTGGATGGCATTCTGGATACCATGAGTAACGTCTGGCGTCGTCGGTCGTTTGGCAGATGCTAATACACGTCCGTGCGCGACGTCGAGTAGAACGGCGTCTGTATTAGTCCCACCGACGTCTACGCCGAGTCGAAGCATGGTGCAAAGAGCGGAGATCACGTGATGTGGACTAGTTTCCTAAAAAGGAAATGTGGTTTTGTTGAGTCGGCCACGCCTCAACTCGGGTGTTTTGTAAAATTCCAACGAGCGGACCGTCGTGCACGATGACCAGCGCTTCAGACGGTCTCGCGCCTCTCCCGGCGTTGTCCGACTTCTCCCTGATCCCCTTCGCGTCACCTTCAGAGCGCAAGTTTCACCTCCAAGTCCTCCTCGACAGCAAGGAAAAACAACTCCAGCAGGCCGGTGCACTCGGCCAGCGCGTACTCGCGCAGCAGATCGAGCTCGAGGAGAAGATTCGTCATCTCCAGGACTTTGATGCAGAGCGTGGCGACGACGAGGATCTCGACGCAGACGCCAGAGAGCGCTACCGCGAACTCGCAGACACCGTCAAGAGTTGGGACCTCGAAAATGCTCAACTCTCGAGCGCATTCGGTCAAAAGGTACTTATCTCGTCTCTTCAAAGTCATCTCTCGTCGCTTCTTTCTGAGCCTCGTGGCTTTCACGCGCATTGACCATGCATGTATGACGCGTCTATCCACGTTGCATTGTCTTGCTTTGTCTCTTGTTTCATTCGTTTACTCCATTTTCTAGCGCTCTGCAGAAGAGACTCTTTCCCCGGCACTCCTAGCCAAGGACCTTCCTCGCGATGAACCTGAACGCTCCAAAGCGTCCTCTTCCTCCGCCGCCCAGTCTCGCAGAGCCAAGAACGCTGCTCACAGAGCAGATGATGTCGGTGCGTCATTACATATCAGATCATACATCATCTTCATCTCCCTCGTCTAGAATTTGCATTTGAAATCGGCAGCGGTTTGCTGACCGAGGTCCGACGTCTCCAGAGTCTGCTCGGTGAGCGAGACAAGGCCATACAGGACATGAAGGAGGAAAAAGACGACCTCGAAAAGAGCATCGAGTCCCTCCGCACTGCCCTCCGTTCCCAGGAGCAGAGTTCAGGCATGCATTTTACTATTCCGTCTTTGACGTTTAATTAATGTCCAATCAGACAAATACAAGGAGGAAAACTGGAACCTCGAAGTCACCCTGCAAGAGCTCCGCACACAGCTCTCCGACTCTCAGAGCACGGCACAAAGATTGGACTCAGAGCACAAGCGACTAACAAGGTTGCTCAGCACCACACGTGAATCCACAGACCAGCACAAGAACGAATCGGAACGCGTCAAGACCGCATTCGATGAGTTCAAGGCCAAGCACGACACCGAATTCGCACAGGCACGAAAGCATGCTGCTGGCCTACAGCGCGACAAATCCGACTTGCAGTCTGCCCTTGATGCTCTGAAAGCCGAGGTAGCCAAAGCCAATAGGAGAATGGGCCCCAAGTTTGGCTCTCCCCTCACCCCGGGTACAGGGGACGGCAAAGACTTCTTGACCCCTGCCGCGGTTGACGAGGACGATATATTCTCTGCAGGAGCTGCCTCCACCAACAGAAAACGCCAAGATACCTCCGCCGTCTTCCAGCCAGAGTCTTTCGAAGACCTGGCTGACGTTTCTCCTGACCCATCGCCTTCGCGTCCCTTCCACGCATCCAATCATCCCAACAAGGAAATTGAAGCACTCCAGCAAAGGCTCTTCCACGCCGAGAGACAAATCAAGACTCTCAAGGGTTCCCTTCATCGCGAGAAGGAGATGCGCATGGATTACAAGCGTAGACTAGAAGCCTCCCCCGGGCTCATTCAAGACGAGAACGAGCCACCAGAGACCGAGTTATTCGAAGATGTTGACGCCCCGGCACCTGCTGCGAACACCAGGCCAAGACACAAACCTACTCCTTTCCACCGCGGCGGACGTGGTCGGAGAGGTCGTGGTGGCATGTCACTCTCGGAACGACTCGACCATGCCAATCGCAGTATTACTCCGAATGGTGTCAATGCCCTCGGTATCAAGTCAACGCCCCCTCACCCTGTCCAATCAATCCCAGGGGCTCTGCACGACTCAGAAAGCGACAATGATGAATTTAACCTCGATGCGTCCGATGATGATCACAACGAGGAACACGTCCATCAGCGTGGTTTGGAAGTCTCACCGTTTACTCAAGTCTCCAATCGTACCAGTGTCGATGGAATGGACCCCATCTTTGCCAATGTGCTTCGTAAATCAGCATCCTACAGTTCCTTCCAATCGAACACTAGCCCTCTGCGTAAATCCGTTCTCTCACGCAGCGGACGCGGCGGTGCTTCACGCCGTGCACGCGGTGGTGCCGCATTCCAAGAGGCAAGACCTCCTTCTCTTGTTGGACAACCCGAGGCACTGTCTGCAGCGCTTTCCGCGGAGCTGGGCGTAGGGATGGCTGGGGTGGTCGAAGACGACATTCTCGATATGGAACGCGAGACCAAGGAAGTTGAATGTCAGACTGACGGTGATGAAGTGACGTTGTTAGTTCCCACTCTCCCGCCTGTGACAATCGAGATCGGTGTACAGGCCGAGGCCGCCACGGCTTCCCCCGCTATCACTGCTACTGTCACCTCGGATACGCATTCCCAGACAGACGAGGTCGTCCAACATGCAGATACAGCGGTCCAGCATATGCCCTCTGAATTCAACACGCAGGCAGGAATCCAGACCTCCCCTTTCCCAAAACATTCTCTCCGCCCCGTTTTCTCTCCGGTACCGCGCCGTACAACATATATGCAATCCGATTTCTCCCAATTCTCCGATGATGGTAGTGGGGACGTCACCGTGCGGGACGGTCGCATGCCTGGCGCCCTTTCTTCTCCCTCCGAGCTGGCTTACGAGTCCGATTCTGACATCGATGATGGTGTTACCGAGATAGGTGCGGAAACGGAGACAGATGTAGAAGATTATCACGACGCCCGAATGAGTATCGGGAGGACCACGCCCTCCGAATCGCGCGAAGACTTCCACTCGATGTTGACAATCTCGGATAATGACTATTCCGAAAGCGACGAGGAGAGTATCAAGGCTTCGAGGATCTCGAGTCGGGCAGGTTGGTCTTCTGTGGCGTCCTTTACGGAGCAGAGGGACTTGTATGAGCCTGAATCGCCCAGGACGCCTGTCGAGTATGATGAAAAGGGCGTCGGTGCGATGTTCGAAGAAGTCAAGGTCGTCGAAGTCATCAAAGAGGTTGAGGTGATTAAGGAGGTCGAGGTAATCAAGGAGGTGATCAAGGAAGTCGAAGTGGTCAAAGTGGTGGAGGTGATCAAGGAGGTGGAGAAACCTGTTGAAGTCTTCAGAGAGATTGAGAAACCCGTCGAAGTACTCAAGGAGGTGGAGAAGCCGATCGAAGTAGTCAGGGAGGTTGACAGGCCGGTTGAGGTCATCAAGTACGTCGAGAAGCCCGTCGAAGTTGAAGTCATCAAGTATGTCGACAAACCGGTCGAGGTTGAGGTCACCAAGTATGTCGAACAACCAAAGCCGGAGGTTCGAGAGATGTCGATACAGACGGATTCACCACGGCCCTTCACCCCTCCTAATTCAACCCCGGCTCCTGCTTCCACACCTTCCTCTGGGAAGCAGGACGTCTCGAGCTCCTCGATTACGCCGCTCGCTCATGGCCCCGCTCCCAGCACACCCATGCTCTATAGAGTCGGAGCTAATGGACAACAATTCCAGTTCGTGACAGCATCACCGCCAGCCTCACCACCGGTCTCAGGGCCATCCTCCCCCGTCACCACCATCCGAGACTCTGTGGTTGCAACGTTCAACATGATCCAATCCCGCGTATCTCATTCCGAACGACGATGGTCCAGTGAATCCGCCAATTCTGTTGTCGCCGAAGACCCTGGCAAACGATCTCGTACGCCGTCGAATGTGCCTTCAGTGGTAGACAAGACGCGTCCACCGACGATGGCCTTGCCCCCTCCTCCCCGTCAACCACCCCCACCCAACAGTATGCCACCACCGGCGTTTATCCCCGAGAGACGGTTCCCAACAATCTCATCTACTTCGGCTGATGTTCCTCCACCAAGGCCTTCGTCGCCCCCTCCACCCGAGCTCATTCAACGGGCAACTACGCCGACATTTGGTGCAATGCTTTCTGTCAACAACAAAGGGTCATTCGGCAGACAGCATGGATCAAGTATGCCTCCTTCGTCTATCATCCGCCAGCCACCCTCTACAAGCAGCTTCAGATCTGCCGCAAACGCTGCTGCTCACGCACAGAACTCGCATCCTCCCTCTGGCTTACCATCATGGAGTGTTCGGGAGAAGGAGCGCAGGGAGCTATCTAGCACTTCTCTCACCTCGGACCGCAGTGCGCTCTCTCCGCGGTCGTCGATGTCGTCGGATCACAACCCATTCTTGAACCGCCCGCATGTCCAAGGTCCATCCGTTACATCTGTCCAGGGCACAGACCAGGATCCCAACGCAACAGATCCTTCAATCATCCACGCGATTACTCAAACCATGATTGGAGAGTTCTTGTACAAGTATACGAGGCGCACGATTGGGAAAGGATACGGGGAGAAGCGACACAAACGATTCTTTTGGGTGCATCCATATACCAAGACGTTGTACTGGAGCTCCGCAGACCCTGGTTCGTCTAACGTGTCGGAGTCGAGTGCCAAGAGTGGTAAGTTCGTTCTCGTGAGCGGCGGTATGATTTGGGGATTGACGCGCTGTATCTGCAGCTTACATCGAAGGCGTACGTTCTGTCCTGGATCCCAACCCAATGCCACCTGGTCTGTATCAGTACAGTGTAGTCATCTCGACGGCTCAGAGGGAGATGAAGATCACTGCGCCCACGAAGGAGCGACACGATATTTGGCTAAGCGTGGGCTATCTCTTCTTGGTTATGTGTGGTGACTCTTTTCCTGACGGGTATCTTCACAGGCTCTCAAGTATCTTTTGGTTCGCCCCAACCCCACATCCGCAGCGTCCCCAAATCCTAAGGAGAATGGTGCGGTCAGTCCCATGACACAGAATGTCGAGTTCACCGAGGACGACCACCGCCATTTAGTGGATTCGAGTCCCCAAAGCCAACGAAGTGGCCGGAGCAGTCACAATGGCGGTGCGGTTAGCACGACGCCACGTGGTACGCGCAGTCGTTCGCAGCTCTCTATCAGGGGGGGGTCCCTCGGGAAGCGCACCGGAACGCCAGCAGCAGAATATCTTCGATGGGCTGCACCAGAGAGCCCATATAGTCCCACCCGGTCTTTTGAGCAAGTGATTTCAGCCAACGAGCGAGAGGACGAAGAGCTCGAGTTTGAGTTGCATGGCGAATCGCACTCGGACGATGGCTTTGAGGGGCTCGAGAACGTGCGTGCGTGTTGTGACGGACGGCATACGGTTGGACATCATCATCACCCGCATCCCCATCACGAACATCTCGAGGTGAATCCACCTGCACGGCCCGCCTCACCCGCCTGGTCCCTGCGTTCGCGTACCGGGAGCGCACAATCTCACGACACCGGTGGACTATTCTCGTGGGGCCGGGGAGACGATGGCAAACTCCGCTTTGGCTCGCGACGATCAGCAAGGACCGTGAATACAGTCAGCACAGTTAACACTTCTGGATAATGGACCCGACTTTGGTACATATCTCACTCGCGCACATATTCTTGCTATATCACACAACCCACTCCCTGTGCTCGTTTTACCTCTGGGTCTTTTATTCTCGTCCTTATCTTACAGCTCTCCAATGAGTCATCCTACACTCCCTTGATAATTTTTGCTATTGATTTGGAACAGCATACTACTTTTTTTTTCTCTTCTGTTCGCACGTGTAGTATGCAGACTGCGCTCTCTTTCTCATTATCTCGGTTACCCACACATCAGTCGCTCCTTTTTTACCCCATGCAATGCCGGAACGGCCACCTATCGTACAACCTTTCGTTCATTTGTGTAAACTTAAATGAATACCATTCATTCCTCCATCTACATGGCAACATGGTGTAGAAAACAAGAGGGGAATCAACCAAGAGAATATAGTTCATAAGATGATTTCATCGAGAAAACAAGAAGTGAATAAAACCCTGAAGATATAGCATAACTCATAGTCATCACAAGACGATTTCGACCGAGAACAGGAGCCGAGCATCCCAAGGATATAGCATAACTCATTGTCATCACACGACGATTTCATCCACCTTTGAGCGATGGATGCAAAAGCCCTGTCACCAAAAACTCGGTCAACCACTCGGGTGCAAAAAGGGAGCGATCAAAAAACGCACAGGCGTCACCCACTCCTTGCACCCGCAACACACCCCCGCCCAATCATAGTTGCCAATCTTGGCACCGCACTTTTTGTTGGGGCAGACGATCTTGCCAGCAAGGTCGCCGCTCGCAAGCGTCGGCTCCATCCACTTCATCTACCCATCCGCCGTTCAGTCACGCGCCTCAAAGCAGGAAACACACATTACCGGTTCGACAAAGTAGCCCGAACATGTCGGATTGGCCAGGATCGGCGGGCTCAGCGCGGCCCTGTGCCCGTTCAGGCTCGTCATGCTCAGACTCGCCGCGGCGCGCAGCGCGGCGAGTTTCGAGTTGGACGCGAGCTGCGCCGCGAGGTCTGTCCCCGCGGACGCGGCGGGGGGCGGGGACGGGCGGCGCGCGGGCGCGTGGGGCTCGGACTCGGCAGTGCCCTCCTCGAGCGCGTGCGACAGGTCACGGCCGATGCCCTCCATCGAGAGCGGGGAGGGCCGGAAGAGGCGCACGTCGCTCCCCGACGGGCGGCGCGAGGGCGGGTTGATCCCGGGCTTGTCGGCGTCGGCGTCTTCGGCGTCGGACTCGGTTTCGAGGGCGGACATGGAGAGGGATTCGAGGAGTCCGCGGCCACCTAGTGCGGCGAGGATGGCGGGGCGTCCCTCGACGAAGCTGTTCGATGTGGAATTGAGGCGCGAGTGGGGCTGGCTTGTCGACGGCCGGCGCGAGATGGTCACGTTTAAACTGACGGATGGGCGCCTGGGAGGTGGGACGGCGTTGGATGGACGTCGTGATGCGGAGGGCGATAGGGATGGGAGGGCTGGCGTTGGTGGGCCGAGCTGACCGTGATCAAGCATGTGTTCGCGCGTAGCAAGCTCCTGTCTAGATGACGTCTCAGCACGGGGTCTTGGGCATCGAGGTCAGTCGGTACCTGCACGTTTTGCACCGTATGCGTCTGCTTGGGGCGATAACGGGCGTATTTGGCCCTGATTCGGTTGGCGTTTGCGGGTATCTTGCAAACATGTTGTCTGGGGGAGGAGAGCCGTCGCCATCTGAGATGATCAGATTAGCGGGGGTGCGATCGTGGTAATGAATGCTCACTCATCACTTCCTCGACAGCTCTTTCCATGTAAAACATCCGGACGGGTTTGGATGTGCGAGAGATCTTGTACGACACCTCGTGGAATATCTCGAGTTGCTGGAGGAAACCTTCGTTGGGCCTGCTCATATGGATCTCGTATCCACAGATAAAAACGGTATGAACGCACTCGGTATGGGGGCGCACGGCTCTGATGAGGTCGAGGGCAGCAGATGCATCCAACTTCTGTGTGTACATCAAGTAGGCCGCGACGATGGTTGCACTTCTGCCTGCGATGGGTGCGATATAGTGTACCGAACACGCTGATTTGGGCGACTCACTTAGACCAGCCTGACAGTGAACGAGCACGCCGCGACCTTTGTCGAGTTCCTTCTGGATGAAGGATATGGAGGGCAGAAAGTGCACGAGGACATCTTCCTCCGCGCTGTCGTCGATGTTAATTTGGTACTTGTTGAACGTCTGAGGAGGATGTAAGTGATACCTCCGGGGCTGTTGTGGAAACACACCGCGTGGATGGTAACCTTGCCTCGCATCGCTGTCACCACGCTAAAGATCTTCTTGGCTTTGAGGGCCTCAACATCAAGTGCGCTCGGAAGGTCACCAATCCATAAATTAGGGACGATCTCGTCCATGGTGGACAGGCGGTTGTGGTGGTCTGCAACAGATATGACCCGGCGGCAAGATAATGCATTGCATCACAAGACACATAAATGATCCGAGATTTGCAATGAGATTTGTGGAGTAAAGTACACAAACACAACTACCGTCGTCCTGATAAGATGAACTAAGATACAATAGCTTTTAATTTTGCGAGCATCGACTTGCGTCTAGATTGAGTAGGAGGCGAAACCGGTAGGACGACGGGTGTGTGCATCGCCTGTAGCCATCAACAGTGTCCACGAGTTCAATATGGGGCCAACTTACTACTGGAGACGGCGGTAAGGAGTGCGAGAACCGAGATTTTGGTTCTTCATTCGAATCAGTGGAGATATAGTGCTCGTCCTCCTGCTCCCTTTTGCAACGGTGTGGGATGACGAGGAAGGAGAGCACGGGACGTATGCGCTGTCGTTCTCGTAGACGGCGTCGTCGTTCGTGCACGCTTGCGCTCTGTGCAGCCAAGAGCATGAACTGCTCGTTCAGATACTCAGTCTCCCCTTGGATTGGCTAGTATGACGTGTCTGAGCACCAAGTGAAGGGACAGCGAGATGAACTTGCCTTGGTGTCCCTGTTCGATGCTCTGCACATGATGAGAACACACAAGGCGGGGGGCGTAGTACGGGCATTTCGTCGGTATATATGGCCAAAATATGCGACTATGTCCGCATCCGCGGTGAATGTCAGCTGTCAGGATGAAATTGGCGTATCATGCGAGCATCGGCCACTGGATAACTGCGTCCGTCGCACCTATTCGGACTCGGAGCGGAGCGGGTTGTACTAGTGTTGGACTGCTTGATCACGGTGATAGATAAACGCCACTGCCCCGGGTAAATACAGTTTGAAACGCACTGTCGTCACACTCTATCGACTAGCATGGTCGATACTGGCTCACAAGTCATGAAGAGCATGCACATACCAGGACTACAGAACCAACCATCTTGAAGTGTGGTTGTAGTTCTTACTTGTAGGCTTCTTTCATTCCACGTAGATATGTTGCAGAATGCTTCGCCGGGGATAAGAAGTTTATCCAAGAACGGAGGTGTATAGATGTAGAGTTTGGATGGCCTCCGTAGCTGCAACCAACACTGAGTCCACCGAGAGGAAGGAGTGACATACCTGCTTCTACACCCTAGATTGCGCCCCGAGTTGCCAACTTTGTACCATCAGCTGAAAAGGCGCCTTTTGCGGCCTTTTTAACTGCCCCAATGACAGCATGGCGTTCAGTATTTTCTCGCATACGCTCTCGGGGATCGGTACGCAACCACTGAGACCACCAGCGGTCTTGACGCCAGAGAGGGCAGCTGCCTTGTCGCTTTCAGTGGCGCACAGAGCCGACATGAGTTGAAATAGGCGGTGAAGGAGGCGAGGCGGGTGTTAAGGCGCATGTTTAAAGGGTGAAAGTGGCACAGAGAGCGTTGGGGCTCTTGCTCTTTGGTACACAAGGCGATGACCTTCAGTAGAATTTCCCCCTCCACAAAACGAATGATTAGTCCCTATATCGAGGGAGTCGGACTGGCCATAGCGTTGGTTGGTCCTCGTCTTCACGTCGCGGTCGTGGTCGTTGTTGCATCTGCGTCGTCGTCGCGCCCTTGCACCCTTGTCCTCGTCATCACCTCCTCGCCGCACCCTTGAGCCCTCGTCGTCATCCTCGCGCCCTCGCCGTCCTCATCATCCCCTCGACTTCGCGTCTTCGGCTTCGTCCCTTCGCTGTTTCGGGTCGCCGTCGTCGCATTCGCATCGGGAAGGCGTGTGGACGACGAGTGCCGTATGGAACGAGCCGTGGCACTCGTCGACGACTGGGGGGACGGCCGTAGGGACTC
>JBBPOH010000183.1:0-10528 GCA_038091335.1 Phylloporus arenicola | reverse complement strand
CATCGCTGCTTGTTCCTCTTCTCTTCCAGTGTCGTCCGCTTCGGAGCAGTTTGAAAACACGTTGGCTGAGATTTCTCCCGAAACCTCGACATTCCCGCTCGCCAAAATCTGCTTTGCCTTCCAGGACGATGAGGGTCTCAATGTGGGCCTTAGAGAAAACCCTTCAGGTCTCGCTACTATCCCAAACGCGATGGGAAACAAAAGGTTGTACATTGGCACATTGCTTGCTGATTTGTGCTCACAAATTCTGGCCGAATTTGGACACATAGTATGTGATCCAGAACCCATGGCAATTCTGCGTCTCACATTATCAGGTCCATATGTTGGAAACTCCATTGGGCAACGAATACTTGAATGCCACGCTCTTCCCAAGCCTCCCTGTCACTTCTGAACTGCCATTGGCTCTTGAATCCAGCTCACATCTGTTCCAGGCCTCTTTTCCAAGTCAGACAGACCTCACCAACGGCTCCGTACGCAACTCTTCTGCGCCTGGAGCTCTGGGCTTGCCGACCACAGGATTACAACGACATTCATCATTGGGTCCGTCTCTTGCTAGAAAGCGCGTCAGTGCAGTGGGAGCAACCTCTTCGCACGCAAGGCTTTTTAAACTCTACGGGGACCTCTTCCTTTTGGCAGGGAGAACACAGGATTCCAAGATCTGGTCTGTAGACGGTATTCATCCATGCTTTCCGTGAATAATGCTTTTGAAGGTACCAAGAAGCACTGAACTTGTTTAAGACTGGAATGGACCCTGTTTGGCAAGCGTCAGCCATAGAGGGCCTGGCGGTAATTTCCGTTCTCGATTCGTGGGCCGTGGGTCAAGGACTTGTATGTTTCTGCTGCCATAGATGAATGTATGCGCCTCACGTCTTTACAGCAGGCATCAATCAGTGATACGAAAGACCTTTGGATGGAGATAAACGAGCAACTCTCACAGGCTGTCGCCATATATCTCAAGGCGGGTGTTCCGTCAGATACCACGCAGGATTATTCCCTGTTATCGTTTGTCTACACGTCGGCTGTTTTGCGGCAGACATCGTTGTTATTCTGTGTCTGGTCATCCAAAGGTTGGGGAGCATTGGCCCTCGCATCGATGCTGCAATCTGGCGCTACATCTTACTGGCAGAAAATTATCTCTGATAATTCTTGGGTTAACCTTGAACGCCTCAGCGCCATAACCGGCATCACTCGCTCACAAATCTCCAGCACAGTCTCGCAGGCACATGGCCCCTGGTTATTGCATCTAGGTCCCCAAGAGCGTATTGTCGTCTTGCAGTCCATGGCAAGTCTCTACGGCTGCCTGGGATACAAGCGTAAGGAAGCGTACGTGCTTCGAGAAATGATTAGTTGCATCATGGATTTGGCTGTCTGCGGTCGTGACGAAGAATATCAATTCCAAAGGTTGGATGCCGGGAATGCTGGCTTAGCCATCCGCACTGCTAGCCTCCAGAATGGTGATGACAGTATTCCCACAGGCAACGGGAGCTTAGCTTTTCGACCGAATGAAAATATACAGGGCAATTCAAGTATCCTCAAAGTCCTCACGTATGCGTGCAAAGTCCTTGGTGTCGATCTGGAGTCTGTGCAGGTGGCTGCACCATCAAGCGTCGAGGATGAAGGGAACATCAACCAGCATACTAGTTCTTTCGAAGCTTTGTCGATGGTACAGTCACTTAATAATTCATTCGGATGGCCAGAACTACAAATAGGAGTGGTGCGCGAAGCCATTGCAGTTGCCGAGGCACTTCCCGGTCAGTAAATAATTTTGCTGCCGACTGAATCTTACAGATATGGTAGATCAACTGGCGGTGGCTCGCTTTGCGCTGTCCGCTCTCAAGACTATGCATTCCATCTTTGCCACCAGCGATCAGTGGCATCTATACCAGACAGCGTCGAGAGCACTTGCCACAACACGGCGACGTGGTGAGGCATCGATGATCGAGTACTGGGCTGGATGTCCTGTTCAAAGCATCGCTGTGCTACCGTGAGCACTTTGTTATCTTGGGTGATTTTGCACGCAATCAACGAGTCTCCAGTCTTCCTGCACACCGCATTCCAGTTGAGAAGCCACTCTCGCTGGTGGCCACCAGTGAACCCTCATCCTGTACTATGAACAACAAAGACCTATTTTTATACAACCCTCGAAAGTCCGTCAACACGAAAGTAAGTCAAACCGAATACCTCTCCTTCCGCCGTGCAACTAATCAAGTTTCGTCACAGGATAAAACCATCATTGTACAAAATGAACTTGTTGAGCTGGTAATCACTCTGCGTAACCCTTTTGTATTCGAGCTCGAACTTCACAATGTATCCCTAATGTAAATTTTCATGTCAAGTATCCATCACCTGGCTAATCCCTTCCAGTACATCAGGCGTCGATGTCGAATGCAGCGTCATTTCGTCAATCACTATTCCTGCGAACTCAATCCATGCTATTACCGTGCCTTTGTTTGTTAGGAAGCCAGGCGTCTTGGTTGTCAAGGGCTGCTCTGTTCAGTCTCCTAATATCGCTCCAAAGAGATTCCTCCTTCCGGTGTCCACTGAAACTGAAGATGAGTACCAGTCACGGAGGCAGAGCATGATTATGTGCGAAAGCGGGCGAACGAAGTACTCGGGGCTCGATTCGCGACCGTGGGACAAGGGCGGGAAACGCTTCTCCAACTTCTCGTCGCCATCAAAGCTGAAGACGCGATTCTTGGAGTGCGTAGTCGTTCCCGAGCAGCCGTTACTTCGTCTGAGATGGACTTCTCTGACGCATGCGGCCGTAATGCTCTACAATGGCGAAAAGTGCGTTACTTGATACGATGATGTCTCCTTTTCTGAACATGTTTTCAGGTCTACTATTCGGCTTACGCTCGAAAATATTTCTGCTCTACCAATTAATTTCTTGTCATTGTCGTTCGAAGACTCCACGGTGACTTCCGCACAAGAGGCATTGGCAGAGGGACAACTTGGTGTTTCTGAGATGTATGAAATCGAGTATGACCTCATCCACCAGCAAGCCTTTTCTTGGAACGACGAAAAAGATATCAAAGTAATCAATCCAAGTCAAAAAATTGTTGTCTCTGTTGCTTGCTTCGGAAAGACCAGATGGTGAGTTGACTTTCAGCTTGTTCTTGGATATTTTTATGCTGTTTCTCTAGTACTAGTGGCACCGTTCATGTAACATATGCACATGTCCGTCAGGACGATGAACCAGGAGCCACGAGCTTCTACGCGAGACGGCTGACATATCCGATGACTGTCACTGTGTACCGCATGCTGGAATGTCATGGGATGGACCTCATGCCTCTGGACATGCTCAGCAATATCAACGATGACGCGCCTCGGACGGATGCTGACCCTTGTGAATGGTGTCTATTCTCCATTGAGGTCCGGAATACATACGGGTTGCCCTTTGAAGTCGCATTCAACAGAACTCAACAAGGTAAGGGTAAAATTCTACCTTTGAAGGAAACGTACTTATAAAACTAGATGCGCCGGATGCCTCGATGCACTCAGTCGTTCCACCTGGCTCGACTTCTCGGCAAGTCAAATTATGGATTTTCCACCATACTCTTTGGCTAACAGAATTTACCCCAAATAGGATCTTACTCCCGATTAGAAGGTTCCGTCTTCCGGACGAGGCAATTTTGCAATCCATCCCTGCCCTCTCGGATCGCCAGTTCGTCGTGTCCCAGTCCACTTTGAATGATGCAGAGGACAAGGCTCAGAGGGAATTATTTTGGTACCGCGAGGAATTATTGGGCCTCATTCATGGTCGTTGGAAAGAGGTTGATGTCAATTGCCAAGTGCCCCGCGTCACATTACTGACCTTCCTCCAGGCGAACGGCCACCGCAGTGGAGATTTGTCCCTGCGACAGCAACGCGTGACGACGCATATGCTAAAGGTCCTCAAGACAGATCTAACTCGCGTCGATTTATCTTTGGCGCCATGTTGTCCTGAAGAGACAGTTGTTAAGATGTTGGGCCGAAAGTTCGTAGTACCACCAAATACGGTTGTGAATCTGGTGGTCAAGGTCACCAACTCTGGCCGTACGTCGATCAAACTCGTCTTTTACGCCACATTGACTATGCCTCAGTTTCAGCTTTGGCAATGAAACTGGACCTATCGGCGAGCCCAGAGGAGCTTGTCCTTTTGCAAGGTTCCTTGATGGACATCGTGTTGGGTCGTGTGGAAGGTGGGCAGTCACAGGTAGCGGAAATACCCATCTGCTTCCTCAGTGTTGGGTACTTTGAGATCACAGTTGAAGCACGACAACTAGGTGTCATGGGAGAGCAGGCACGGACTGGAGCCTCCCGCTTGCAGCTTATCGTCAAAGAGGAAGACGATTCATTGCGAACTACACAATAATTTCCGCGGATTTGTGCCTCCTCTACCTCTCCCACCTTGCCCGATGGCACTCGCACCTTGGTATCTTTGTCAGAATTCAAAGAAAGTAAAACATAAAAATCTAGTCCCACCGAGGATTGAACTCGGGACCCTTGCATGCAATGTAACCACATAAGTACAACGCTCTGACCACTGAGCTATGGGACTATCAACTGACCCTTTGGCCATGTGATTCTATCAATCGCAAGCACTGATCATGTCCTTCCGAATGTATTGAGGTCCCATCACATACATCTTATGGATCAAGCAGCCTAGTATCCTCCTCGCATCCATTTCTGCAGATGCGTAAAAATCTTGTTCCGACCCTCCTAGCTTGTTCCTCTGAGTGTGTAATCCACACGATAGCCTTTAATTCGCTCTCCGGAGATCGCAACTCCTTAGAAATGGTGTCTTCCACTAGAGCTGTCGACTGATGATCAAGCGCAGAAGTGGGCTCTGAAAGGAATAAGACACTGGGATGCCAAGAGGTAGCAAGACTGACCATCCAGCAACAGCACCTCTGCGGTATTCAAACCGAGCGCGGTGGCGAGCGCAATCCGTTGTGACTCCCCACCACTCAGATTCGACCAGTTCCGGTCCCAGAGTTCCTCATCGATGCCCCAACTCTGGGCGATTTCGACGGGGTATGTCAGTCCGGCACTGTCGCTGACAGACCTGGGACCCCTGCGCGAGCTGAAGGATAGGACGGCTGCAAGGAAGTCTCTTGGAGTTCCCGGCAGCAATGAAGGCCGTTGTGGGACGTAAAATACTTTTGTCCTGAAGAAGGGCACACCTACGACCCATAAGCATCAAGGCTGGATTGTCGCAAATGTCTGCATACCGAACAACTTTGCGGTGCTATAATAAACGCGTCATGTTTCTGGCACATTCCACGAACAAAGAAACGCACCGTCCTCGGTATAGAGCTTGTCCGCCATAAGTAATTAAATGAGAAATACACTTCAACAGAGTGGTTTTCCTGCTTGAAAGTTAGAGGGCGTACGTGGCCGATTTGGTATCAGCCGACATACCCCGACCCACTCTTCCCATGTAATACGATCACATCGCCTTCATTGACGTCGAAGTTGATATTGCTGAAAATAGTGTGCTCCTTGTCTTTCGCACAAGTGATGTTGCGAACTTGTAGGAGTATCGTCATGATAATAGCGAGCAACAAGTTCAAGCAGCGCAATTTGCTACTACATCCCACGGCGACTGTGACTATTAAATGTAGCTGATGAGATGGGTGACCGCATTATTGTCTTGATGGTGAGTCTAAAGGTAATCACATCATATCTAGGGATGAGGAGGCACTCCCATCTCCTCTGGCGTCAAAGTCGAGCTCTCGATCATTACACCGACACCAACTTTAGCAGCATTCTGATACTCATCGTCAGTAAACTTTCGCATTTATTGAGAACAAACTCACCTTGAAGTGGTCGATCTCACCAGAGACCAAAAATGCGAAAGTTGGGGCGAAGCGTTGCTCAAGCAAAGCCGAGACTTTGCCAGTAGAGTCCAACTGTGCTCTAAACGTAGCCATTCGGAGATCATACTTGGCACCCAAAGTCGCTATGGCGTCTCTTCTCTGAGGTCCTGCAATCACCTGAAGATCTGCCGCCACTTCCACCTTCTCGCTCAGCTTTTGCCAGTACGTAGTCTGCAAGATACCAGCAGGTTGTAATTGGGCAGTAGCAATCCAGTTCTTGTTAGAACCTGTGTACTTGGCAAGGTAGGATGTTGCAAACTCGGTCAACTCCGGGGTCTGTCGTTGATATAGTGTTTCAAAGCCAAGGGCGAGGTTCTTGGTGAGCGACTGGAAGTAACTTCCGATGTATATACCAGTGAGGTCGGTCGGTGATGGATTGACGGCCTTGAGGTTAAGGGAATAGTCTTGACCTTGGTAGTCTTGTTCCAGCTGTAACATACTATGACCAACCTGTTGGGAGAGCTGCCAGTGGCGAGAGCACATAAGTAAATTAAGGGATGTAAGGGATGAACCTCACCTGGGCTTGCATCTTGGTAATGGACGTCTCCGACCAGCCTTGGTTCAACCTTGCGTTGACATTACCGTCGTGATCGACGCTTCCCTGCAGCAATACCTAAAAGCGCGTCAGATAATACGAGAAGGATCTAGGTTGGAAAATTACATTGTTTGTCGCATATACGGCACCAAAGTTATATGATGGTGCTGCCACTTGAGAGCCAAGGTTGAACGAGTGTGATATTTGGAATGCCGGGCTAATGGAAAGATTCTTGGACAGGTCCGCCCTAGCACCATCAAACATAAAGTTTGTCAAATGGGTCACTAGGGAAGTTGAGGTCAAGGGTGGGACGAGAGATAGTCACAGGACACACATTTGACTTCCTTCTGGAGGTTCTCTACTGTGCCGGGGTTTGGCAAGTCCAACGACTTTCTCCATTGAGCGAAACGATCATATATAGAGGTCAGAGGGGAAACGGCGGACAAATAAGGCGTCCTTTTTGGCGGTTGAGAGAAAGACGGCGAAGGGTCATCAAGACCAAGTTTTGCAGAAGCAAGTGCCATAGAGAACTTGAATTACCGACACGTAGATTTGACAGAAAAAATCGACCGTGAGTAAACATTCTCAAATTTGGAAAACTACCGCTTGCCAAGTACCTTCGTCCAAGGAATTATTGTAGACACGGATCTGGTCTATTACTGGTCTGTCACTAGTCTGATGACAGACCATTTACAAGCCAACCCGTCGATAGACCAACAGCGTCGCTACATCGAGGTTTATCTGGCCGGGTTGGCAGCGATCAAGGGCCAGGTACTCGAGCGCGGCAGTTGTTTAGTACTGCATACCTGTGTGCGATCACAGGGCGAACGCATAGCCCGTTAACTTAACTCAAGGGATGACCCTAGATACAAAGTTTCGCTGTCAATTTTGCCCAGGCTTGTTATCTAGCCTACAGTGAAGCACGCTATTCTCGCCGCCCAGTGAAAGCCCGGGGCTCGGTCAACGGTCCAAGCTTCAGTGGAACGGTTAGTATAGCCGACTGTCATGGGCAGTCTTGGACAGTCTTAGACACTGACCGACTTGGAAGCGCAATGTTGGCGGTGCGGTCAGATCAGAATTATTAACAGCGATGAGCACTGAGCGGTGTTCGGCTAATTGAGTATCCAACTGCTGCGCATTAGTATTACGTCCGCGGCTGACTTCAGCCCATTTATAAGGGCATTCAGACGTTGCTGTGTTCAACATGACACTCCTGCTGACCGCCTCTCAGAAGCGAACGATACTCCTTGCGGTCACCATCGTTGTAAGTTTTTCTTTCTTTCTTTGATCCCGCTTTGTTCAAGCTATCGACTACCTCAAGCTCGGCCTATGCTTCCTTCTAGGCTCGGGAGGTAGGACAGATGAGTTGATACATCACTCTGCCCACACGAACGCCCAAGACCGAGAAAGCTTCGTCTCTCCTGTCGCTCCTCCTATTCCCACACTTTCTGTCTCTCATATCCCAACGCCATCGTCGGCACCGCAACACAACAACCCAACCCCCCCTGCCCATCTCTTTGATCACAAGACCACCGCCGAAGATCCGCTACCACGGCGCGCTAACGCCACTTTCCTAATTCTTGCGCGAAACAGCGACCTGGATGGCGTCATTCAGAGCATAGAACAAGTAGAGTCAAAATTTAACCGTAAATTCCGCTACCCCTGGGTTTTATTGAATGAAGAAGAGTTCTCAGCCGAGTTCAAGAGGTAAGTTGATAGTCGCTACATGGGACCATGTATTTTGATATTCTAACCGTCTACTAGACGTGTCAGAGTGTTGACTGATGCACCTATTTCTTTTGGTGTAATCCCTCACGATCACTGGTTTCAGCCTGATTGGATTGACGAACAACGTGCGCGAGAGGGTCGTGACAGGCTAGTATGGCAGAACATTATATATGGTGGTCAGTTCACTCTGCTTTGTTACATTTATCGCACGGCGTGATCAACAGATATTTTCAGGTAGTGTGTCGTAAGTGTGGACACGGTGTCTCATTACATGAATCGCTAATACACTGCCCCGATCAGGTATCGTAATATGTGTCGTTTCAACTCTGGTGTACGTGCTCCGTTGAACATCGTTTATCATCTTGCTCACTTTGTGTCACGCAGTACTTTTTCCGACACGAATTACTTCAACCGTACAGGTGGTATTGGAGGGTGGAGTAAGCAATCCCTGCATTGTCGGCGTGCTTGTTCTCACGTATTTCCCAGGCCTGATGTGAGATACTTTTGTGATGTCGATTACGACCCGTTCTTGTTCATGGAGGACAGAAACAAAATTTACGGCAAGTGCCATCCGGCCATCAGCCACACTCGACACTCACCGTCCCGGGTTTAGGCTTCACAATATCTTTGCCTGATTGGGAGCCGACGCTACCAACACTGTGGAGTTCTATCCGAGGTGAGGAATGATATCATTCACCATGACGCGATAGAGATGCTGACTTTTCCTAAATAGAGTTCATCACAGAAAACCCACAGTACTTGCATCCGGATAACTCCATGGATTTTCTGTCAGATAATTCCGGCGAGACGTATAATTTATGTCACTGTGGGTATATTCGCTCCATACCCGACTCGGCGCTTACCATAACGACAAGTTTGGAGCAACTTTGAGATTGCCGACATGAACTTCTGGAGAAGTGAAGCATACTTGAAGTTTTTTGAATTCTTGGACCAGAAGGGAGGATTTTACTACGAGGTGAGCATCGTACACCCGAATCTTGTTCACGCGGCTCACCGAAATTCCCGAAAAGCGTTGGGGAGATGCGCCTATCCACAGCATTGCCGTGTCATTATTTGCTGCCAAGGATCAAATCCACTTTTTCAAAGACATTGGCTACAGACACAGTCCGTTCCAGCACTGTCCGCAAGGGTCGGATTGGAAGAAAGGGCGTTGTTCGTGTGACCCTAACGATAACTTTGGTATGACTTGTCCATGGCTCGTGCCACGAGCAGGTGCTAACTGAATTGTTGCGATAGACTTTGCACAGAATTCGTGTCTCAAACAATTCATGAGATTGTCGTAGAATTGGGTTTCTTGTCTCGTCTCGGACTCTAACCAATTTCTATCTAAATTATCCGTGGAATTTCATTGCTACCCTTGTACATAGTCTACGCTCCACCTGCATTCTCCGGGTCTAACCCTGGGCTCCTGTAATCTCTGTCAGGGGTCTGGCTGAGGTGTGGAACACGTTTGAGATCAGGCACGTGACCGTTGAGAGGGGGTAGTAACTGCGGGTTGAAACATCTCTTGAGCGGCAGACTTTCATCCAGTCATTGCGCTTTGGCTCATTCACGAAGATGATGACGCCCATGCGTTATGTCCTCCTGGTCCTTGGCATAATCGTAAGGACACCACCGGCTCTCAGATGCACATCTCACAGAATACAAGGTCGGACTACACTACATACTCAGCTTTACGCACGAGGAGTATGGCAAGGCCACGTCGGTGTCGCGTTTCTCGGATTACATCGTTGGCCCTGTTCCCCCGCACAGGGAGACTGTTCCGGAGCAATACTACAAACCAGCCGAGCCCATTTACACACCCGATCGAAAGGCAAACGCTACCTTTGCGATGCTAGTGCGGAACAGCGATCTGTCGGGCATCATGAGCAGTATGCGGCAAATCGAGGACAGGTTCAACCGGAAATTCAATTACCCTTACGTCCTCCTCAATGACGAGCCATTCACCGAAGATTTCAAAAAGTATGACAAGTGTCTGGTTCCTTGTTTTTGCTCATTGCTTCCGATGCGTCTGGCTAGGCTTATTTCTGCACTCACCAATGCCCAAGTGGAATTTGGTTTGATTCCAAAGGAGCACTGGGTACAGCCTCTATGGATTGACGAAGGCAAGGCAAGTACAGCGCGTGAAGAGATGATCAGGAACAATGTCATCTATGGTGGTGCGTGTCTTTCTCCAAACCACAGCAGCATCTCACCTGATGCACCACAATCCCCAGGAAGCGTGCCGTGCGTTGGGAATTTTATGTCGTTTTGTCGGTTTAATGGCGTCCTATCAGTTACCGAAACATGTGCCGTTTTAACTCGGGGGTAACCGTGGTCATCATTCGTCATTAAAGATTGCCTAACATTTCATAGTTCTTTTACAAACAAGAACTCCTGCAGA
>JBBPOH010000182.1:0-18363 GCA_038091335.1 Phylloporus arenicola | reverse complement strand
GGACTTTGGTGTTTCGCGCATCGTCCAGGGTTCGTGGCAGGTCGTCAAGATGAGCAAAATCTACAAAGCTACCGTTCAGGATTGCAAGTGCCGCGTTGTGTGCGAGTTCTGCACTTGGCGAGTCGCGCAGTTGCTTAATAGTTTGAGAGGACATTAGCTTGGACTGCGACTCGACTTCTGACCCTAGTTCAATTATTTGCCCACGTGGTCAACTCAAAAGTACCACGCAATTAGCAGCAAGAGTTGTTTGCCCGCCAACGCCAGTTGAAAGAACTCGGTTCGGACTCATGGAGGTACTAACATCATATATGTTCGGAGCTACAGATAAGTATGTGGTATCTATCCATGTCTTGCAAGTGCCACGGCTTCAACAAGTCAGTAAGCTCCAACGACAACGAGTCAAAACGCTCACTATGATATGAATCCAGGGTTCGTGATTCCGCCAATGTCTGGACACAATGCACCACCTCTCTCCAATCTTTGACCCGCTGCACGAAATTCAGACGGTTCTCACTCGCCTTTGCAAGAGCTTCCTCGCCCTTCCGAACGTCTTCAACCAGAAAATCCGTGTTCCCATTTCTAAGCTCCACTCGTCGTGCGTATGCCATGTCATCATGTTCGTCTTCAGGTAGCGATAGCCTCTTGTTCCACTGGTAGTTCCCAAAGAGCAACACAGGTGGCGGAACACCATCTCCGCTGGGTGAGACGTACTCGGCGCAGGTCAACGCATTTTCCAACGAGTCGTCGATCAATAGTTTTGCCCCGATGCGAATGCAAACCTCCGCCTTGGTCAGTTTCTTGAGGGGCACCTTGTTCTGATCGACGGCACCATCTAACCTCTGCTGGTTCGCAAACTGACCAGTGCATATTATTTCCTCGAAATGGCCAGGGAAATGTCGTTGCACCCATTCCCAACTGGCATCGCGGACGTGTTCGTTGCGTGCGGTGATGATGACGAGACGGTAGCCAAGACATCGCAGGGCAGCGATGCCCTCTTGGGCGCCGTCGATCGGGAGGATCGAATCGATCCAGTTCATTGCATAGAAATCTCTCACTTTCCGATGGGTTTCAGCGGGTGGCCCCCAGTAAGGATTCTGGATGATGATCTAGATCACGCATCACAATCACGGTGACAAACGTACTTTCCAGTAGTAATAGTAGTAGAAGTTATCCATGTCAATTTTAGAGCCGTAGAGATCGTTATGCCCTATTCATTCTTGTTAAGCGATCTGAGAGTACCCGGGACAAAGAAACGAACACGCTGCGACATACTGATTGGTGTCGCTCAAGACATCATCCAAATCGATAGCAACGATGCCCTTGGCTTCCATTTCTTGTCGCATAGACGCGCGGGTATTGTGGATGATGGGTATCAATATAACGATTGTCCGGTTTAAGTCACTCGAGTCACGCTCACTATGGATCCGAGCCTTGACCATCCTCCACCATGATCACGTCCAAGCTTAACAGTCGCATCGCCGACTTTTCTCGCTTATATGCAGCTCATCGGCCCCTTGTACAACGCGGTCTTACTGCCGGATTTGTACTCTATGTCATTCTATCTGCATACCAAGGCGTGCTGGCCCGACCACCCGCCAAGAAGAGTAGCGCTGCGAGAGATGGGAAACCCGCACGCGTCGCGGTGAGCTTCAACGTCGAGTACTCATAGAGCTGCTCACAGTACGCAGGTCGATGCTTTGTTTTATCAGCGCCTCTCTGTCATCCTCAGAATTGTCATCCCATCCATTCGTTCCAAGGAAGCCCTTCTTCTCGTCATGCACTCGAGTTTGCTTGTGTTCAGGACTGCAATATCTTTATATGTTGCCGCCCTCGATGGCAAGTGAGTGCCGAGTCTGACGCTAGTGTTACCTGTGATTGAACCCGCTGGAAAGAATCGTTGCATCCCTTGTCAGAGGCAGGTCGTTCGAGTTTCTTTTCAACATTATTCGCTGGCTTCTGGTTGCAATCCCGGCAACTTGGACGAACAGCTGGTTAAGCTATGTTCAAAACAAGCTTGCAATTGCTTACCGAACTCGTCTAACTCACGCGGTGCTCGACCAATATCTTTCCGAAGACTCTGAGACGCCTGTTTCAAAGGCTTATTATAAACTCTGTGGGTGAATTCCTTGGCTCGCCATCTTTACTTTCTCACACCCTTGTTCTAGCAAACTTGGATGATCGCATTAAAAATGCCGACCAGTTAAGTTCTTCACGAGCAGTTATTCCGGTATATTAACGATCACACAGATTGATTACACACGACATTCAGCGCTTCTCTGCTCATCTTGCAGCTATTTATTCTAATCTTGCAAAGCCTGTACTTGATGTCATTCTGTACAATTACCAGCTATCACGAAACATTGGCGCAGAGGGGCTTGTACTCCTCACGATTTTGGTACAATCATCTGCTGCTTTATGTACGTCTTCACTTCTCTTCGAAAGGTAACCCCCCGAGGTTGATACAGGGCATGTAGTACGAGCAGTGACACCGTCTTTTGGAACATATACGGCTCAATCCGCCGCCCTCGCTGGTTCTCTGAGGCACACGCATTCTCGCTTGGCAGAGTTTGCTGAAGAAGTCGCATTTTTTGGTGGTGAAGAGGCCGAGAAAGAAATCATTGAGAAGGAGTATATGAATCTTGTGCGGCACGAAGAGAAGGTCATGGCCCGGAGATGGTGGTATGGCTGTGCCGAGGAAGGGATTGTGAAATGGCTTTGGGGAAGCTTTGGGGTTAGTCCTATACCTTCGTGTGTACTTCTGACTAAGGTCAGCGAAGCTTGTTGTTTGCGCCATACCGGTTTTCTTCAGGCTTCCCGGTCTCTCAAACATGGATCTTGGTGGTCGCACCGAAGGTTTGTCTGGCATTATTTTTAACTTATTTGTTGAACCATTTTTCATGCCAGGTTTCGTCACAAACCGGAGGCTCCTGTTGTCCTCTTCTGGTATTTGTTCCGCATTTCCCTTGGACTGGCTCATCGACAGTCATCTGTGATACTAGATGCGATGGGTCGTGTGATGTATTCTTACAAGGATCTAGCCGAGCTCTCAGGTTACACTGCGCGCGTTTTTCTCTTGCTTGACACGATGTCCGACGTCCGCAAAGGGAAGTTTGAGAAGAATCTTGTAGCTAGTGCCTTGGACGGGGAGAACACTGAGAGTACGTTTTTTGGTTCATCTGTGGTTTCACTCCTCTCATTATCGACAGTTGTGTGTGGTCGGGGTAGAATTTTCGAGGCCGAAGACATCCAGTTTGAAAATGTCCCTATTGTGGCTCCGAACGGGGACGTGCTACTCAAGAACTTATCATTCAGTGTAAAACCGGGGGTACTGACTTCGCTACGTTTTATAAATTCGCTAACGACACAGGGATATAGGAACACTTGCTTATTGTCGGTCCGAATGGTGACCAAATCTTGTCGTCTTTAAAGGCTTCAGACTCTAATATTTCTTCCAGGGTCTGGGAAGTCATCGTTGTTCCGTATCCTCGGTGGACTTTGGCCCGTTTACGGTATGTTTAATATGTTCCTTGTGACACCCTTGTCTCAGCCTTTCCAGGTGGTACCGTGCGCAAACCGCCTGCATCAGATTTTATATTAATTCCTCAGCGACCCTATCTCTCTCTGGGCACACTTCGCGATCAAGTCATCTACCCGCACTCACAGGAGGAGATGAGAGCTCGCAAGTCGTTGTGTGACTTCCCTTTGTATCATTGCTAAGAAAATCCCTAGGGGGAGTTTCGGATGCAGACCTACTCACTATTCTTGCCGTGGTAGGCATGGATGACGTTGTGGAACGTGAAGGTGGATGGGGAGTTAGCCGTGAATGGAGGGAGGCCTTAAGCGGTGGTGATCAGCAGAAGGTTGCGTGGGCAAGGCTATTTTACCACAAGCCTAAAGCAAGTTTCTCTTTTTTTGAACGTCCCTCATACTAGATTTCAGGGTAGTACGCCATTCTCGATGAGGCAACCTCGCTCGTTCCGCCAGACATGGAGGGCAAGATGATGGAACGGGCGACTGCGCTGGGTATAACACTTCTGACTGTTTCGCATCGGCCATCTTTGTGGAAGTATCATTCCACGATCCTCCAATTTGACGGACAGGGTGGATATGTATTGTGCGTCAGGCTTTTGATTGTTGAAAGATCTCGCGTTTGTTGATCGATCTTTGCAGCACGCAGTTGAACGCAGACAAGCGACTATCACTACAACAGGAGAAGGAGGAGCTCCAAGCGAAGCTTGTGGAGGTGTACGTAGTTTTTTATGCCGTTACAATGGGTCTCGTGGGCGCTGATGCGGATCTTTTAGACCGAAACTCAAGTCCCGTCTTGCAGAACTTCGACTTCTGGCTGATTTGCAGAGCAACAAGGCCCAGTGATACCCTGTGTCGTCGTTGGTACATAGCCATGTAGCAATAGAATAGCTGTGGCGACTGCCGGGTTGTCCCGCAGCCAATCGGATGCCAGAGATAGGCACAAATTTCTCCGCTGTGCTTCAACCATTCACACGACTTTCTTTCCCGCTCGTCCCTGGCTCCCAGACGATGCACTTTTTCTCGCAGTCATTTAAGTACGAGTGCGTAACCTTGACGAGCTGACCGCCCCGGTCCTGATGTCCAACGCTCCTGTAGTCATTCCTGGTCTCACGTCGTCATCGGAATATGGCATAAATACCCAAACCCCCACTGCACGCACGTAGTGACGGTCGATGTCGTAGATCGTTCAGTCGACCCAAAAACTGGAGTAATACGCACGGAACGCGTGTTGGGTTGCAAACAAAAGGCTCCTGCTTGGATCGTCAAAGTAAGCCAGTCGCCTTCACGGGGGACTTGTCTGACCTGTCCTTCTAGTTGTTTGGTGGCTCGGAGGATGCCTACGTGCGCGAGATATCATTCGTCGATCCCGCAGCGCAAAGAGCAACGATCACCTCCGTCAACCTTTCTTTGTCGCAATTCGCGTCCTGTTACGAGCGGATACAATATAGTCCAACGTCGTCCTGTCAGACGATGTTCACGCAAACAGCAGAAATACAAGCACGGATGGCTATGTGGCGGGCCATGACAGATAGACTGGAGGGTTGGCTCGTGCAAAGGTTCGAGCAAAATGCACAGCTGGGCAAGGCTGGGTTTTCCGACGTACTAAGGACAATGTGGGACTCGAAACAACCCCAGCTTTCTCCAGGGACATCATGATCGTTTCCCCTCTTCACTTCACCT
Source organism: Phylloporus arenicola (assembly GCA_038091335.1). NCBI lineage: Eukaryota > Fungi > Basidiomycota > Agaricomycetes > Boletales > Boletaceae > Phylloporus > Phylloporus arenicola. Next base: position 13,152 of record JBBPOH010000182.1, on the reverse strand, counting down.
TGTAGCATCCATAACAGCTTACTCACGCCGCATTCCTAGACCGCCCATTACCCTTAGATGTGTCTTAAAAGTCGCAACGACAATATCACTTATGATTATTCTATGTAATAGACCACTTGGACTGGAGATATAATGTACTAGAGGAATGCTCCGATTTCATACTTCTTGTTCGTATACTTCATCCCAGCCAACGTAGCGATCTTCCCCATCTCCCTTTTCGCTCTCTTCCTCCTGACCTCCGGCGCGCGGTGCATTGGAGAAGTCGTCCTGGGAAACCGTCCTTGGCGATTTTTGGTTTCCTACACCGCCGCCTCCCTCCTCTACTATGACCCCGTCCTCCATTTTATCGTCCATTGAATATAAGTTGTCTTTCTCGTCAAGGTCGATGTTCTGACTACCATCGTCTACGAAGAGGTTTTTGAGTGCGTCGTAATTGATGCGTTTGCTGTATTTTGCATTCTTCTTGAGAAGATTGCGAACTGATTCAGCAGCTGTTCTTCCAGACGGTGTTGACTCGTCACGAGGTTTCGTAAGTGTTTTCCGTCGCTGGAATATTTCGACACGAGATGTTAAGAATTACACGAGGAAGTGGAAAGAGAAGACGAACCTTGCGACTTCTTGGGTGTGGTGCGCCTTCATCATACTGATTTGCTTTTGCTGTGGGATTGCATTAAACGACATAGGATTCCCGAAAGCGGGGGATGGAAATATACCAGCAATGTTTTCCAAATACTCGCGATTCATTTCTACCCATACACGTTCTTTGATCTTAACATCTTCCTCGGATAGAAGAAAGCGGTCGAGTTCCTCTTCGTCAAGGCCTTTGAGCTCGTCGACTTCAGCAAATTGTGAGTTGCGCCGTTCCTCAGCTTCATCGAGCGCTTGCGCAAGCATGACGCCCTGTGAATTTTGTAAGAACGTTGTTACTTCCCGTGCGAGGGCTTGATCGACAGATTCTTCGATGCCTGCGCCAGGCTGCGTTATTGTACATGGTCGAAGAGCTGGATCGATGTGAGCAAATGTAGTTTCATCATCATCTTCTGGGAGGAAGAGGGGTTCAGGTGCTATTGTTCCCACAAGGATTCCCTGATTGAAAAGGGTTGGATCTATCAGGGGTGGCGGTGGAGCAACCTGTTGAGATTCGGCTTGAACCTCTTCCTCCAAAGCGCTTTCCGCTCTTTGATGCTTTCCCTTCCGCTTCTGAGTCCTAGCCTCCCCGTTTTCAACCTTTTCCTTTCCCTTCTCCTCCCGTTCCCTTCCCTTAGTAAAAGCAGGTGGGTCCATCTCCTCATCCAACCACACCGTTCTAAAGTCTGCCAAGGTGAGTGCTCCACTAGGGGTCTTCTTGAACTCTTCAAGGCGTTTCTTTAACGTAGTGTCCGCAATCTTGACAACCTGTACAATCTCTTCCACAGATCTTCGGAAATTGTTCATGCGAGCAGCAAGGAGAAGGGCGGCGCCACATATACCTGCTGGACGTCGTCCCTTGGTAACCCAATCCCGATCAAAGCGTTGGACAAGACGGACTGCATCAGTGGCAACCCTGTGGGTCTCTTCACCGAATTCGAGCAATGCAGCAAACCTGGAAATATAATGTGACGGATCCACGAGCGGGAGTCTGAGATTGAGAGTCTGCACTAGCTGGAGATAAGTGTGGCCAAGCTCGAACACGTTTACCTGGATGGAGGGATGAGCCGGTTAAGACAGGTGAAATGCGCAAGTATGCACCTGTAAAATGTCGGAAAAGTCGATGAGCATATAGTTTCGCGTCTCCTTCTGTCTGCATGCGACATATAGGCAAACGGCAGCCACGTTTATGCTCCTTCGACCTTTTGTGAATTTGTGTTCCACTGCAAGGGTATATAGACGTGTTGCAGCAAGAGCGACTATCTCGGAGAGATGAAGGGCAGTGGCGAGACTCTGAATCTTCCTACTAGCTGTTTTGGTGTCATCCCGGGACGTCGTTTAGCATCCTGAGTGACGTACCGTTCGCAATTGTCTGTTCGCGAGATTCCGCACTGCCCCTTTTGCCAAAGGGACCGCTCATACGAGCGTGTGCTGGTCAAGACTGAATTGTGAATTCTGCCACTGGGTTATGTGACTCACTTGAACCCTGTCCGACATAGGCTCCCTGGACCATTGCTGCACCTGTGGAAGTCTCCCCAAAGGTGACCTCTGCTACGATAGTGTTCTCTTCCACGACGGTTCCACATTTTACACAGAATCCGTTTCCTGCAGCGGCGTCATATTCGATCACTGCGCCCCCACAATCTGCGCAGACGGTCTACAAGTGTGAGATGGATGGCACGCGAGTCCGATGGGCACATACTGGCATGGTAGTAGGATCTTGTCACGAGTCACGTCGAGTCACACATTTGCTCATAATCTTATCGACTCTCTGCAAGGAGTCGGGATGGACGAGCTCGTGCATCATTGTCTACGCGAGCTCTCGTTCGACGGCGACCTTGGTGAGTGCTGGGGGTTCGAGTTCGACTCCCCCCTCGTGAACTTTCTTTTTCTCACATCACCGCCCCAGGCTGCAACATCTCTCGCCTCAGAGACTTCATCGTTGGCTTCTACGCCGCCCAAGACGACAACCACCAACTCGTCGACGACGCACTCTATGCCTTTGTCTGGTCAATCGTCGTACAACAACCGTCGGTCCGCGTTGGCACCCTGCCACCTGGGTTACCCTCAGAAGTATATATCGCTCCCCAGACGAGTGCCAGGCGCAAGGCCGCGGCAAAGGGAGAGGAATTCACAGATGGTGTACCGCCCTCTCTCGAACTTGTCGACGATGCTCGACATCCCCACTTGGAAGACCTGAAACGCGAACATGGCGACAATCTGCGCATAGCAGTCGACCCGGAGACATCCTTTGCTGCGATCACAGGCTCCCATATTAGAGTGCGTGCGCATGCCGAGCACAGAAATCTCGTCTAATCCACCCGTAGCCCCCTAAGCTCAGCCCCATGGTCTACAGCGCTCTTCAGCTAATCACCCGGGGGCGAGAAGACGGCATCACAACCGTCGAACTCGGCAGGAAGACGGGCTATGACCAAAAGACTTGTTTTTATCTTATCAAGCAACTACTCGAACTCGATCTTATGTACGCTGCCCCCTTTCGATTGCTCATATCTCTGATCGCTTTTGACAGCATCAAAGCACGGCGAGGGGGAGTTGGGAACCATACATGTATTCACAAATACTTCGTCGAACGGAGCCCCCTCTGGCAGCAAATCCAGGAAGAAACTCGAAACAGTGAAGCCGTTGCTTCTGGCCAACCTGTCAAGCCACGCAACACTGATGATGATGAAACTACTGATTTGGATGCCGCATCACAGATATTCTTTGAGCCAATCGACTCTAGGCATCTCTCTAGTCTTCCGCTAGTTAAGAATAGGATCGTTAGGCTACTCAAAGCGTCAAGAAATTACATACATCAGTCCAATAACCTGCTCATGACGATCGTAAGTGACTCCATTCAGATGTATTTCCTCCTTCATCAGATTCCAGGGATTCATGCATCCGACAAAGACGGACCGTCGCTTTTTCCAGACTAGGCTGCGCGAGTTGATCCAGCAGGGCATCATTGAACGTATATTGGTTCCAAGCAGCAAAGCATGGAATCGCACTATCAAATGCATACGTCTCGTGACGCCAGACAACCAGCTTCCAGAAGGGTCTGTAGTTGTGGAACAGGACGTGGAGGAAGACGAAAGGGAACCAAGCGTTGCCGGGGATACAACAGGTTCGTTGTATTGGTGCCCATTATCAATGCTGGTGTGAATCAGAACTGTAGTTGATTATAACGAGGTGAAGGCCCACCTTACGATCCACAAACAAGTGTCGAATATGCTTGAAGAAGCCTGGGCATCTGGCCTCACTCTCAATGTAACCCTGGGAATCTACTGCATGAGATTATGACCTAATTCTACCATTCCAGGAAATATGTGTTGCCCTCGGCAATTTTGACAAGCGAACCATTGAACTTTTGCTCACGCGGGCATCCAGTAGCAGACCACCTGCTCATCTTGGCGATTTGGGCACTGTAGATCTCATGGAGACCTATGGTAGGGAAAGACGCCATCGATATTTCACACTTGCCGCGTACAGAAGCGTGATGGCGAAAGAAAAACTCCAAGATACAACTACCTCTATCGTCGACGTCGACCTTTCTGGAGTGGGTGATTTTGCTGCGCTCGATCCAAAACAGTTCTATCCTACCTCAGAAAAGCTTCGTTCGCATCAAGACTCGCTCAAAGATGTCACGACCACCAAAGGCAAGAAGCGTAAGAGAGGTGAGGGGGCAAGCGACGGAGAGGAAAGTGAGCTGCTTCCTAAGCGGAAACGAGGCCGACCGCGTAAAACGCCCGCACCCATGGATGCTTCTCCAACAACTCTGAAGAAACGTGGAAGACCTCACAAGAATACTGCAAAGGGTGGTGAAGCTAAGAGTATTGCACCTGGATGGTCTTTGTCAGAACGGGCCACGGATGCTTGTTCCGAGGGAGTTGGTCAAAATATCGCACTCAGTACAGGACAAGCTATTGCAATCAACCAGCCAGCTGGAGTGTCTCACAGCGTTCAATTCGAGTCTGTTGGGAGCTCCGTCGCGGTGGACGGTGGAAATCAACAGTCGGTGGTTATGGATCCTGACAGACAACCAACTGGTGTCTCGCAGTCCAATCGACTATTAGGAAGTTGCGACGTGGAACCTGAAATCTTGCACCACGCTTCAGAGGAAGGAGTCGGTGATCATTCGACCAAAGCCTCTTTGCGTCGTTCAAAGCGTGGCAGGGTAGCCAAGCTCACTGCAGATCATCACCCAGCTACTCATCCGGATGGTGTTAGAGCGTCGGATGCTCCCCGACTACCGGAAAATTTTACCCGTGAAGAGGAGACCACTACCGTATCAACTGTATGCAGTTTTCCAAGATGTCCTGGGTTGAGGCTGACAGCAAATTAGGTTTCCGACACTATCCAGTTAGCGCAGGAGTCGTCCAAAACTCCAAGCCGTAGTGAAGCTACTGGAGAGAAGCATAAAGATGCGACCTTACCACCGTCCTCGCGGCCTTTGAAACGAAGCCGAACTGACGGAGGCCGGGGATTGCGCTCAAATATTAATATTTCCTCTCTACGACGTGAAAACGAGCTCCTCAAGGTCATTGAAAATATGGGAGGCATCGCCAACATGCACTCCAAGGACATTTTTGAGGCGCATACAGCACTCCTTGATGCCATGTCTCAGACCAAAGAGTCGACTAGCGCGCCAGCTGGGACACGTCTTGATAAACGAACCGCAGAATCTACGTTCAAGAGTTTGGAAAACCATGGTCGAATAAAGATGCTCAAGACCTCCCTCACGACACCATCTGGTATCAGCAGACCTGCTTGTTTGGTCTATCTTCCCAATACTCCCCAAGAGCAAATCAATGCTTTCCTTCGCCAACTGAGCCAAAGTGTACCGTCCACGACCCCAGGGCCTGTCAAGGTGTTAGAAGAACCTGTCGAGTATGGTCCGAACGTCTCCTCGGGCCATCACATACCTCTTCCACTGAACTTATTGCAAATTGAAGATGAGGACGAAAAGGAGAACGAACGTCTGCACCAGCTATTTTCTTGCGATAAGAAAACGATCCATGACGTTCTTCTGACCGAACGAACGACGGTGGCTCAACTGTATGGCTTTGTGGTCGGGAAGGCGTTACGAATGCGACAGCTACATCTCCATATGCTCGAGCTTGTTCAACAACTTACAGCCACCCCGTTTGTTGTCTCACGAGAACACAGAATCGTGGATATTACCTACTTCTACCAGGATATAACGCTGACTGCGTATTGCTCGCTCGTTTCCGTGGTCGCTCATGACGAAGAGCTTGATGCGCTTTTCTCAGGCGAGGGACAGCAGACACTGGTCAAAGATTTATCCCCAAACCTGCGCATGTCTCTGGGAATTGGGAAATCTAGGAGCAGGTCTCGGATATTGGAGTTAATGGAGTTGCTACGTTCCTCGGGCTTAGTGACCCCTCTGGAACGTGCCGAGACTCTTGATGCACCATTGCAGTGTACCGACCCAAGTGGTGACACCATCGCGTTTCGGAATGCTCCACTGGAGGGATGGAGCGCAAGTACTCCAGTGCTGGCACCTCTGTTTTGGCGTTTGCATTCTTCGGGACCGATCTATCTTTGGGCTCTCTCTGAATCCTCGCCTTCATATTGGAAGGAACATCGCAGCCGCACGCCGGCAGAAGGGAAAGCATATTGGGAGGAACTTCGCAGAGTTAGCAGAGACTCGGCTTACGCTCAGGCTGCTGTATGTCCTTCTACCAGTCCACCAATGCCGGCAAAAATGGGCGCTGGCTTTGGTCGGTGCCTACGCAGGAAGTCGTCATGGGACCCTGAGTACGTCTTGACATGGCATCAAAAACAATATCTAGCTATGCAGATAGACGCGACTGGCGAAACTCCTCTATCTGCGGAAAATTCGGATGCACGGTTGGAAGATATTTGCTACATTACCAGCGCTCCCCGCCGAGTTGTTGCCAACTATCTCACCTCTTCCGGGGAGAAAATCGCACACGATCTCGAGAAAGTGCGCCAGAGAATAAAACGGAATCGGAAAACGGAAGAAGCCCAGAGTGTCGAGGCGAAATCTGCTCTGCGTAAAAGGGCGGAGGAAGCACGCGCCCAGCGAGAGCAGGATTGGGATGCCCTTCTACATAGAATTCATCCAAATCCTGTAAAGGGCACACTGGCAGTTCGTATTCGTGCCGTGCGGAGTCGCTTCTTGCAGTCAACAAGCACAAAGGATCAGCTGCATTGGGAGAATGAGATTCGGGAGGCTATCAAGGAGACGCGGCTAGTCTCGGACAAAGTCAGATTACAATCAAAAGCTGGTTCGAGTGCCGGAGCGCACGTCCCCGCCGCCGGACCACCCCCTGTGGTGCCCAATCCTCCGGAGAAATCTATAGAGTCCTTGATTGACCAACAGGGTCCACCTGTTATGGTGGTGAGTGCGAAAAAGAAGGGGAAAGCAAAGGAGGAAAGTGAAAGTATGTGGATTCATATCGGCACGCATGGTTTACATTCGCTGACAGTCTAAATTAGCTTCGAGACGGCCAAGATTTCATTGGACGCGAGAATATGACGAGCTAGCGCGTGACGCCTCTGCCATTATTCGAGCGCGATGCCGGGCTTCCAGGCTGGACTTGTCCGCATTCGATCAAGTATTCCCAGCAGTGCCCAGGAACTCCGTGAGGCAGCGTATCATGCATATGAGAGAGATCGCCGCTGAAGATTTGTATATGAAACGCCTGGAGGATCAGTGGTATGCAGTCTGGCTGCAATACAGAGGAACAGCCAATCTTCCAGACGATGATCCTGGCAGTCCTTCCAACTTCAATCTGATAAAACACGTCGAATTCCTTCGGAATCATGTAGATAAGAATGCTTTGTGAGTATCATGTTTTCTGTCACTAGTAAAACTCAGTGACAATTAGGCGGGTGGGATTCGTGGAACGCAAGGCACCAAGTAAACTAGTCACGTCTGTTGAAGAGCTTTATGAATTATACGAGGTTACAGAAGATGTTGTATCCACGCCGGCATGGGATTTCATGTGGGGAACGACGGTCGAAGAAGGCAGAGAGAAACAGTTCCGGAGTCAAGCCTTTACGAAAGACCCTGATTGGATATACGAGGGCACGACAGACGAGAAGGTACAACTTGCGGAGGCAGCAATGAAGGCTTGTGCCTCCATTATCGTTCATTCAAATATTGACTCCATTTGAAAGATGGTCTTCGGCGCACCTAGCGAGCTCTACGATCCCGATATTGCCTCTCGTTTACTGCATAGTGCTGGGGATCAATGTATCTCAGTTGCAAGATCCAATCTCCTACAGCAAGGCGTTCTGTCAAAGATTGTGCGAGATCCAAAGAAAGCAAGGCCAGGCAGGATGCTCAAGATTTCAGACATGTAGGTGATAACACTTGCACCTGATGGAGACGTCGATACATGATTGCATAGTAATCTCAACAGCATAGGGGGGCCATTCCCCCGAGATTTATTTCAGGATGCGATTTCGTTGGAGGACATAGTTGCCGAAAGGGTGGGGGACGAAATGGATTGGCCCATTATTACCTCCGAAGGTGACATCGCTACGTTACTTCAACTTGTTTCTGAAGACCAGGCAAGTGGTGTTCCATGACAGTACTATCAGTATTTATATGGAATTTGATAAGGTGGAGTTTTCGGTGGACTTGTCTCATTCCCAGGCTGCGAGGCCAAAGATTGATTGGAATAGCAAGAGAGCAGGTAAATTGGTTTTCATTCCCTTACGAGACTTGCTGATTGACCGAACAGATGACGAGGATATCGAAACCGGCATAAGATTAAGATTTTCCCGTGCATCTGTCATAGATTCAGGTGCGAATCGGAACCAACACTACGAGAGTCCCACGATCGAACCCGACGCCAACGCACCAGAGAAAGAAACCCACGGGACGACAGTTGATGGAAAGGAAGCTGCGTGTAGCCTCAAAACGGAAACGGGACTTATCAACTGTTTTGCGTGTATCAACACAACCTTTGAGCGCTTTACGTCCGGCCTCATCCCGTCAGATCGTGACCTTGCTCGACAAATTTTCGACGACATTCGCGGCCGAAGAGAGACTGGACTCAACAAAGCGGCGTGTTTAGTAAGTTCTTGACTCTACAAGTTGCATCGACGGTTGACAAGCATCATAGCGTTTGGAGGCAGGACTAGAACAGCACATCCTTGGACTTGTCCATAAGATGACACTAACATCCCCTCCTATTTTATTCTGGAAATACTTCAACACTCCAGTACTGGTGTCCGGGGAATACTGTCGTACCTGGAGTGTAGTTGTGTCTGATGAACCTCTGACACTTATTACCCCTCGGCGGTGGCTTGATCTTCGCGGATACAGGCTTGACGGATCCTGGGCAGCAGCCCAGCAAGCTGTAGTCGGCATCATTTACCTACATCCTGGTATTAGCCAGGTGAGTTTAATTAGCGTCCACTGTCTCTTCCATTGAGATTGAGATTTCAGGCTGAACTGAGATGGCGTTTGCGGGCAGTGTATGATAGGCAGGAGATCATCGACATTGTTTCATCGCTGCAGGAAGATGATGTTCTGGAGTGCCGAACGGATGCAAGTGTGGAAGGGATTCAGAGTTTACCTGGGTGGGTCAGGGCGCTCGACGACGAAGAGACGGTTTTCTGGTTCATCTCAAAGAATCACCGTTGGTACCAAATTTGATGGTTTTTGCAGCTGAGGTCGCCTATCATTATCATTATCACGTACAAGATCGTTTGGAGTCTGTAATTGTTGTTGTAGCTCGCAAGTTATGTCACTCTCAGCATCCTCTTCGCGCCGAATTGCTTAGCAAAATGGAATTTCTACCTCTCAGGTTGAACATAAGCCTCATAACGGCTCCTTTCTATAGTCAACCAGAGCCCGTCAATCTTGAACGCTTGAGCAGGGAGCTGTTGTCAAATGCCGAGCTCTAGTAGCGAACGCCACACCGGAGTCGCGGTTTCACCCGCGACGTTGGGGACTCCCTGCCGCAGAACGATAGAGCGGTCCGTAAAAATTTGACGTACAGGAGGACTATCTCCGACTGAAATATCCCAATTTCGGAAATCTGCGTGAACAAAGTTGATGATTGATCAAGGCATGATCGCTTGATACGAGTAGCTATCCATCTTTGTCTGGATGCAGAGGGCACAATCCCAATCCATGTATACTACAAAATAATAAATCCATTTTTCCTGCTTGCTCTCCGAACCTTGACTTCACCGTCCTTTTTGCTTGGGTGTTGATGCAGCCGCTCATGGTGGCATTGACGACGGTCACACTGGTGGGTGAGGTTGCCAGGTGTTGATGCAGCCGCTCATGGTGGCATTGACGACAATCACGCTGGTGGGTGAGGTTGCCAGGTGTTGATGCAGCCGCTCATGGTGGCATTGACGACGGTCACGCTGGTGGGTGAGGTTGCCATAGTATGCTTGATGTGCCCTTGATCAGAGATCCGTGCGTGTCGCCGCGTCCGATGAGCGAATAACACCCGCAGCTGTTATACGGTTTCGGTGTGCAAACAGGATGTCCATGTCCCTCTCGCGTGCGCAATGATAATACTTTCTTCAATTTGGAACCATGCCTTTGCACGAGAAAAGAACCTGCGGTGTGCTCCAAGCCTCCAACACACTTTGGCGGAAAGGCAGATTGCGTTGGAGGGTGCCGGAAAGGCCAATTCCAACTCGTTTGACGCAACTCCAGTGAGCGAGGAAATTTTGTGAGGGGACTTCTTGCTGGCCAATCTCGATTACAGGGCGTCCATGGAGAGACGGCACGCGACGGCTGAAACGGCAAACTGCGTGCCGAGAGCTTCCCAGCTTCAAACTCCGAGAATCTCTCTATTTTTTTTTTTTGGACAAGCGATGTTATTGTGTAGCAACTGGCTAACCTCAGCGCCCGTGGAGTCTCACCTCCGATACATTTATGTATCAACTTCAATAACTCTAACCCGAAGAACTTACGAGCGTTGCACTACACGTGTGACACACAGTTGGCATGGAATCCCGCCGGAGGCGTCCGTATCTGAAGGCTCCGTGATACGGTCAAGAAGTCGAGAAAACCTTCCAGAACGAGCGACGGCATCCTTCTCGCGGGTAGTATGCTGCCCTCTTTTGCATCTGCTTCGTGTTCGTGCGTATTTCCATGACGACTTGGGCGCATCATGCCATCAATACAACGCGAACTAGTATGTACATGCAAATCACTGCTGCCTCTTTATTCCTTTCTTCTAGGCTGCAACTCGGCAGGACCGACCGGCGACCAGGCCACGGGCTGTCCGCTTTTCATTCCTTTCTCTCATTTCATTCTCTTGCCCTGGTGGCATTGTTATTCATTTTACTAGGAGCAAATTCTGATCTCAGTGGCACATTGCCATTATGCGCGTGAAAGATTTCTGGAAAATCCTCCCTTTACTCTCGACAATAAAGCTAGTCGTAAGTGACGAACCTTCGACGAGTCTTTATCAACCTGGAAATGTTGGCATGCATTCAGTTTTTCTGACTTATTTTTAGTGGGATCGATTGACACTCACGAAGACTACGACCGTTTACTTTGTCTTCTCGATACTTCACTGTGTTGCCCAAGTGGTTTTACAAGTGCACGCATTCGAGCACAATGCCCAGGCAGCTGGTTTCTTGTCTTCTATCATCAAGGAAGGAAATGCAGTGAATTCGCATTCGTTTTACATCTTCCAAAATGACCTCCGGCTTTGTAACTTTGCAATGCCACAATCCAATGCCCTCTCATGCCAAGTGCTATGGGGTACAACAGTTGGGAACACCACTTCAGCGCAATCGCCTCCCATCGTAGCGGACTTAACCAAGGTTAGCCCTCACCTCGTGTCCGGACCGATGTTTTATTTTACCTATGACGCCAGCGCATGACCCTGGGTACTATTAGAACCATCGAGAGTAACGGCACTGTTCAAGTTGTCCTCAATGGTCCTGGACAAAATAATGAGAGCGCGGTCCTCGACAGAGCGTGCTTATCAGTTCTAGGCTGGCCGGTGCAAACGTGCGTATGGTAGAATAGATGCATCGCGTTTCGTCTTTTTAAAGAAGCTTTCTAGTCTCCAAAACACTAAGAGGGAGGACCTTGTTTTCATCATGTTCCAGATCTGGGTGTTAGGGATGTCGATCGTTGCAGCAAGTACCGATTTAATGACAGATATACACCGATCTAATTTTCTTTAGATTCTGAATGAGTCAATTCCACACACGTGAGGATTGAATCAAACATGTATCTTGTCAGAAACTGAGACCGTACCTAGGATGGCTACCCTTTTAACTCATCTGGCGGTAACTGGATGGACAGGATTCCAGATATATAGCACTATTAGATTTCGCAGTGACTTCGCAGCAGTGACGACAAATGGAGCTTGTCATACTGTCAACCTCCTCCAGGCCTACTGGCAGTCTCGTGCAAACGATGAGTTGTCAAGCTTAATATTGAATTCCGTGGCTCTGTTGGTCTCTGCTTTTCTATGTTGGCAGCTGGCAAAGGTTCGTTTTCCGACCATCCGTTTCTTGAAGCTATTTTGAGGGTTATTTTACCAACATAATATTCGCCAGTCGTTTGGTTGGCAAACGTTCAAGCGTATCGGGGCATCCCTCGCTATCAGTCACATCTACAAAATCGTGTTGACATTGTCAATCGTCATCCAACTATCCTCGTTTTTTATTTTAACTTCGATAGCGTTGTGGCTTGATCAGCTCTGGAATGGCGCTATAGGTCATCTGGCAACTGGGACACTATATCGGCCTTGCTTCACCGTCACTCTTATCGTGAGCATCTGGGGCATCTTTGTTCGCCGACATCTAACGTACTCTCCTCCCGTAGTTGTTTCCCTTGTGGCTTGCCTCTGTGAGAGAGCCCAACGTTGAAAATATGTTTCGGCTGAACGAGCTGTCCACAGGGTTGGTATTCAGTGAGGCTGGAGCATAAAACCATGGCCATTGCCTTCCTCGTTATGTGTTGTGGTTACCTCATTGGTTGGGCTGCCATGTTTGACTCGCACACTTTCCATTGGACATACATGACCTGGCCATTCTTCGCAGCGATGACAACTGCCTCAGTCCTCCTTGCACTGATCGCATTCATACTGGGCATCATGTGTCGCATCAACTTTGGGAAAGGGTTACCTTACTATTGTGCGTGGTCGACCTCCGTGTCGCGCGCTCTTTCTCTTATATCATGCACCACAGTAAAGGCGCATGAGCCCATTAAAGAAGATTTTGAGGGGATCTGTCCAGAAAAGGTGGCTTGCTTCTCAAGTGAGGAGTCCGCATATGCCGTTCCCATTGTCTCGGAGGTGCAATTTTCTCCTCTACCACAAGGGATCGCTCAAAATACTGCGCAGCCCATCCAAACGAATAGCCAGGTACCTCTCCAGCAACCATCTCGAGCAATAACTCGCACCCCATCTGACCGTACATATCATTCCGTTCATCGAGAATCGTCCCATAGTTTTGTCAGCAGCTCAAAGACGTGGATATGACAGATACGACAGGAATGCCAAGTAGTCGACCAATGGCACCGCTTGTAAATTTCCA
>JBBPOH010000181.1:0-18389 GCA_038091335.1 Phylloporus arenicola | reverse complement strand
TAAGTTGTCATTGAATATAAACCCATATCTGCTTATTTCATAATGATATATGGTTGATCACATATATCAAGGAATATCTGCATCTCAAAAATTTCCTGATACTACCCCCAATGGCCATGAGACCCTATTCAACCAAACACCCGTCTTGCTTCATATCCTTCAGTATATCCTTGGCTCTGCTAAGAAGGAGGAGGTCAACAGGACCAATGACCTCAACAAGATCAGGACATGAGACTCACCTCCCAGTGCAAGCCAGGTTAACATGGTGATCCAATCTCTGGGTCAACTATCAAAGCTAAGTAAAGATGGCAAGGATGCCAACTACATTCATTAGGTACAGTAGTAAAGTAAAAAGAGAATAAGAACTCACCTCAGCTGTTGCCCAAAAGATAGCAAGAACGACTGAGGGAGTTAAAAGGAAAAAAGGAATTTATACTAGGTGAAGGCGCACTTGCACAACTCTGATTATCTGCAAAAGGTAATATTAACTGAAGGAATATGTAAAATGATACCAAGTGTGTTCCGAGACTTCAGAACACTCAGAACTAGCTTTCAGAATTGGAATGGCGCTTCCAGAACTCGGAAGTGTCCGGAAGCGTGGGAACTTCTCGGAAGCGTGGGAAACCGACCGGAAGTGGTCGGAAGTGTGGGAAGTGGCCGGAAGTGGCCGGAACTATAAAGGGAAATAGTGTATTACTTTGAAAATGCGATATTGGAGTTTTTGACATCAACTTCCGGAAGACAAGAAGTACATTGATGCTGCGAACAAATGGGCGAAGTCTGAGGGGGGAGTGAACGAGTCCACAATAGAGAACAACATCTACAGTGAACGGTTTTTCACAATGCAGGAGTAGACTATGTATCAAACAAGGTGCTGAAATAAAGGCAAGTCCTATGAACACCTTTGCTAGGCTGTACAATGACTCACATGTGATCGCAGGCCATGGACATTGATGCCAATGCATTGGTGCAACAAACCAGCATACTAACTATGCTCACCTCTGACGACCATTAGCGAAAAGGAAGCATGGGCCACAGTCAAGGGAATCATGAAGTGCAATGGCCTCATGATGAAAAAGTCTTCTAGACCATTGTTGAAGAGGATGACAGAGATGATGAACAATCCTATGGACAGGATGGAGTGGGACACAGAAGGCAATATGAAAACAAGATGGTGACCAGGTGAGACAATTGAGTAGGATATTGAGGAGGGATACCAGTGAGTGGTTACAAGTACAGGCAAGGACAGATTACTTACAAGGGGAATGGAGGGTGAGCATTGATGTGTTGTTGTGATTCAAGTGATATTGGACGATGCTCAATACCATTGATTTTATCAAACATCAAGCGCAATTTATGCCAAAGACATCTACAGATGGTAAGCACCATATGCTGCCCAACTCACAATTCTCAACAGAGCACTTCTGCAATGGGAAGAGGGAGAGGGAGAGAAATACAACTCACAATAGATGGATTCCATGACGACCAGGATAAGGGGCCGTCTGTGTGTCATCAACATGAAGCATAACAAAGACACCAGCAGATTAGTGAGAGCAAGTGGCTGCTGCTGTCTACTGATGCTGATGTGATTGTGATTCTAAAATAAGCAATGGTGAGGTACCACACACCTAGTGTTCTTTGTCTGGATTGTATCATCAATACATTTACAGAGACGAGGAAATCCCTTTCAGTTTAAATTTCAGCAAGTTGCTGGATGTGTTCTACACATACTATGTTACAGCGGTTCCCAAGTAGATTGAAATCATCTTATTTTTTTTTTGGTTTAGGTGGTGAAGTGTTCCAAATTGGGATGATAGCCTAACCCAAGCCTAGACTTGCACTAAGACTTTTGGTTAGTTCATGGGTCCATGTGCCAAAGTATTGGATTGTGCGGCTCAAATTGTTCATTTTTATCACTTATAGAGTCCTAATGCATATACCTGAGTGGTGGAGGCCTTTATCCAGCAGAAGAAAAGCCGGAGGCAGGTTTAGGTCGAAAAGTCACCGGAAGAAGGAAATACAACAGAAAGCAGTAGTCAGGAATGGTCTCAAAGAACCTGTTTTTTTAAATTCCTGAGATGGTCCTCCAAATCAGCTATTCTAACTCCCAGCTTCTCCTTTTCCTGACAAATTGTGTCTATTTTGTCCTGCATTTGTTTCATTTCCTTGAAGGTCTTTATTGTGCACAGCCTCATCTCTGCCACACCCTCCAATGAATCGTATTGGGTCTCAGCAGACTTTCCTCGAGGATGCCAAATAGAAAACAAGCCTATCACTGTATTTGTTGAAAATGAATGGGGGGAGGATTATTATTGACTCACCTGGGAGATAGCAACACATTTTGTGATTCACACATGCTGCACATGCATGTTTCATGTTTTAGAACTCTAAAGATTCACCTTGGGGCCACATGCATTCCAAGCCATGCCTTGTACAAGCGTTGCACACCTACAAACATCATCAGTTGGGAAACCAGAGTGCTGCTGGGGTATCACCTGCACCACTCCCAAGGATTGTGGCGATTCACTGAGACCCAGCTGATTTTCTTGGCCTTTTCCCTTGTGACTGTGATTGGGGTGGGCATGGTTGGAGGTTTTGCTGATCTTGTGGTTACTACTGTCTCCAAACTTGTTCAACTTGGTTTTTTCTTGTTCTGGAGACCTAGAGTCAAGGCCTGGGCCTGGCATTTCCAGCCCGATGTGCTAGACTTGGGCTCTAGTATGGTCAAACAGGTATATATTTCATGAAGATGTTAATACACACCTATATGTTCATGATCCTTGAGCTTGCAAGAGCTTGAGTTTGGGCTGTGAACCCAACTCTTGCTGAGCCACACCGGAAGAAGTACCAATCAACGAAGGGGGACAGGGTTGATTTAAATCTGCTACTTAAATTATAATTATAATTAAATGATATAAGGGAATTGGCCTCACCAGATGCTGGTGGATCATCCTAGCAGAAATCACCTTTAAGCTCTGGGAGCTTTTCTTCACATATATCCACATATTCCGGACCTCCTATTGAAGGATTGTCTTCACAGACCGCCTCAAAATGGAGTGTATCAGCCTCTAAGCTGCTAGAGTAGTGGTGGTGCAACATTTCTCTCAGACTTCTGAGAAGCCTGGGGTGTGGAGAGGTGCTTGTGGGGTAAGGAATGTGGACCTGAAAACTGTAGTACTTTAAGTTCGAAAGAAGGGGAAGGATGGTAACTTACAAGCTCCTTTTCAGATTGGTCACACATCCAGAATACCAGATCACTCCTTGACCCATTGAAATGAGGGACTTGCGCAAGTGCTTCCCATACCCATACAAAAGCATGGAGAATGCCAATGTCTATCTGTTTTGAAGAGCTCATCAAGAAATCAAGGGGTAGCAAAAGTTCCTGTTGAAATAGGAAGAAAGGTGTTCTGTTGTTTATCTAAAATCACTTGATGTCAGTGGTTCTGGGCCACTTGTGGATTGTGTACCATGCCTACCTAACCATCCTGGCCACAAAATTTGGTGCTAACTTAGCACTGAAGCTCGAAGCTTGAAGTTTGAGCGTAGTATATATTTTATAAGAAATAATAAAGTAATGTGTTCATATAGTTTGATAGAGGTTCAAAACCCACTCGCCAGATCTTTAGCAAACAGGCCTTAGCGCTAAGTACCTGTTACCTAATCAGTTCATTATTGAAATTTGAAAAGCCAATCAGATAGCTGATCTGACTCAATATCCTTCCCTCTCCTACACCACACTATGGCCTTGCCACTATCAATCACATCATTTCGAAACCTACTCAATGAGGTCACTAAGTACACTGTAGATGAAGGCTCAACTCTGAGTGAGGCTGATGCTCATTATCTGCAAGTTAGTCACATTCATCTCCATTTCACTTTTCATGCTAATGATTTCTACAGACCTTGAAAAGAGCTGTAGGAGGCACCATTTCTCATGCGAAGAAAAACAGCCAGCTGTCCGCCTTCACATCCCTAAGGCCCCTGATGTATCAAAAAAGTTGTTGGGGTGGCTCAAAGACTTGAGGGAGAAGATTTCAAAGGAAGGTATGTTCTTATGTTTATATATTTCGCCTACATTAAGAAATCAGATATGGTGGCAGCTGTGTCAGGAACAGCTTCCACTACAGGTTCTAAGGAACAGGTTAGTGAAAAGGTTTGACAGCCCTGAGTAGAGGTTATTGATCTGTCTTTTTTCCCCAAGGATTCGGGCTCAAAGTGTACTATGAACAAGACTTTGGAGCCATCTGGTCCCGAACATCAAAAGAGAAGCCACTACTTATTCGACTACCACATTGATTATCTAATTAAGGAAGCCAAGGAATGAGAAGAGCTCAGTGCAGCAATATGTAGATTACAGATTATGTTGAAGGTTGTCAAAGTAGAGGGAAGGACCAAGATGACCCTTTGGCATCTAGAGCGCCTAAAGGAGATATGCCCAAATGATCTGAAGTTGGTAGAAGCGATCAACATGATTTTGGAGTATTTGATATATAAAGAGATATTGGAGACTCAGGCGTGTGTCTAGAGACTTGTATTCATATCTGCATTTACCTTGGTCTCCGAAACTTCCCATTACCTTGCTTCCAAGGTTCAGTGAGGTTACCTTATAAAATTCTGTTCAAGTGTAGGGAATGCTGCACGTTCACACACAGCCACATTGTGGATGCGTCAGCACAAGTCCATCAACGCCGCATGACGAGCGTGAGGACTATTTTTTCCTTTACATATCTTTCTGTTGTCATAACATGTATTTCATTTTGCCTATCTCTTTCTTAGTCTCCATTCCCTTCCTATTTAGACTCACAATGAGCTACTTGCTCACAGTATTTAGACCCATTGCACACATGTACAAAATCAGTATCCTCCTCTCCTTGAACTCTGAGGTCTGAGCCATTAAAAGCTCACCATTTGCCTCTTCCTTGTTGTGTGATTTGATGACGACGCGACTCCGTGTCTGCTCGTGTCTTATCATGTTTCTCACCGCTTACATAATCACACTTCCCATTGTGGCTGATTGTTGCTATCCCCTTCGAACTCGCCATCACCAGTTGTTATCAGCACACATCAACTACCTACACAAGTGCCTTACATAATGGCAGTGCAGCTTCCAACAGCTCAAGAAACTATTTTCATTTGGGTACGCCAGAAGGCACTACTTGAATCATATGCTCTTTCAATCTCTGCCACCTCCCTGAGGTCTTGACATCCAAGTGTGACAATCTCTCTTCTCCCTTGACCTGTTCGGGATTGTGAGCAGTCCACAACACAAGGTTTCGGTCTCAAAGTTGAGCAGCAATCAAATCATCTCGCGTCCTCAACTTATGAACAGGGCAACATATATGTTGAGCAGCATCAGTTTGCCTGTTGGAGGAGGACCAATGTCAATGATGACTGCATCCAAGGTCTGTCCGACTTGCTCCCAGTAATCGGTCAACAAGAATGCAAGGGTGATAGATGACTATCTAAACCTTGTACATGTGGACCACAGAGAGAAAGCTGACATTAATGTCACATAGTATGACTCCAGCACCCATTTCACCATCCGAGGCAATATGACTCAAGTTGATACCCTTTGCTTCAACAACACTCCAGATGAACATGCTGCATGAATTCGGTGATGTTCATGTGTGAAAGCATCCCAAAAGCTATACATCCTCATGCTCCACCACCCCATCCATTGACCTTATCCACTCTAGGTTCGTAACCGCGACATCTCGGAATTGCGACAGGTCATTGAAAAGTATGCAAACTCATCCCCTCTAAAGCTCGAGAGATGCTGATCAACACCACCCAGTGCCATGAAAGACGACACTGATGACATCCAGAATGCCAAGGATCAAGGCTAGCCTGCTACCTGATAATTCTATGCAAATGTGGCCACATGCAATGCATTGCAGGATGAGAAACTTACAACACCTTGCTGAGGATTCAAATGCACAACTTTTTTATTGTGGTCAATCTCTTCGAGCCTGAAAGAGGGTTTTTTCATCCAATTTGAAGGAGTCTCTGACAAAATGGGGTTTTTTTCCTCGCATTCTGTCATGTACTTCCTTGTCAAGGTACATAGCCCGAGTGAACACATCTCTCAGCCTTTTCACACCATCTCCAAACACTGCAAGCATGATCAAAGCTACTGCAAGTGGCACTCTCAGTTTGGAATAATTTGAGACACTTTGTGATTGTGCAAGAACCAAATAGTGTCTACCCCATGACTGCATGAGAGAGCGATGCAAATGTTGAACATGGACAACTTCCAGGAGAAGTGGTGTTGACAACGACCACTCCCAATTTTAACTTAGCCTCCGCCTCAGGTAGGGAACTGCATGGCTGGTGCCAGAGTGCTGACACGTACCCGTATCCGCATCAAGGATACCACAGGTCTGTACCCATGGCAGGTGTATCCATGGATTATCCAATGGGTACTAATAGGCAATACACCCTCCTTGCATACCCTCACCACCTGATCAACAACAACAACTTGCATGACCGTATTCACCAACACGTCACTACACTGCCATCTGGATGACATGCTGACAATGACCTCAATGTAATGTCCTCGTCAACCAACCACTATCAAAGACATGGCAGTGGTGGAAGACGTGGGCACAACAGTACACTTGGAGCCTTGGATACAACAGCAGCAACAATAATGTGGCTATCATGTGCACGACCACACAGGTGTCAGTCACAACAGCAATGATGGCAACATGAGGAACCACCATGTGCCTGGTGATGACAGCAACAAGTATGATGACAACACAACATTCTGAGCATTGCTGCTGACATGTGACTGATCTTCCCTGCTCCACGATCTTTCATGCTTCTGACCAGCTTAGTGAGTTTTTTTTTTCAATTCTTGGACTCGCCTAGAGATTTCTTCCCCCCTCATACTTGCTCATGCACTTAAACTTAAATGCTCTAATGTAAAAAGGTTACTATTGAACTTTTAAAAAATGTCCAAGCCAGCAAGCAAGGTAGAAGCCCCCCAAAGCGGGGGGGCTTTCCCAGTTTATTCAGCCATCTGCAAACTGTGGCCTAAGCGACAACTAACACAAACAAGCCAGCTGAACTCGACCTCAACAACCCACCCCGCTCATTGAGCTACAAGTAAAAGATGGAAGCCATTATTCAACGCTGCTCTCAGTCAAAGGGCAGCATCTTCACCACCAGTATTTTAGATGTAGGCAATGGAGCAGCAACATTATACTTGTTGAATGGCGGGATGAGTCCTCCTAATCCAGTCATTGGGGACTTCTTGTACAACTTTTCAGGTCGTACAATTTCTGTCTATTTCCCCAACAAATGGAAGAACATTACGGTCTCCAAAGTCAATTCCCGGCTCAGGCACTCAAAGGGATCCAACTCGGTGGTGTCTTTCACTTGAAAGGGGTTGCCTTATTGGATACCAGCTGGTCAAGATTATGGTAGAAGTCTTAGCCCTTTACCTAGCGTGGATCAAATACTGAAGCAATTCATCGCTTCATTTGATTCTAGCAGAATCTTGATGCAGACAGCGCAGGAAGGCTCAGAAGTACTTGAGTCAGTGAGTTCAGTTCACCTGTGGTTGACCTGTTTTCTGATCTCTTACACTGACAGAAAGAAAGTTAGATGAAGAACATATTCCAGGAGAAAAGAAAACTGGCAGAAAAAAAAGTGAGTACCCAACCAATTAACTAAACATGGCAGCAGTTCATGGTATTATGCTACTAGAACGGGCTTGCTATTTGGTGGATTCTTCCGAAACAGAGGGAGCTACGAATCAAAAAGATCCTGTAAGCCTTTGGATGAAAAGCCTATACACACTTTCTGACACATGGCCTAGTTCTGATTTGTAAACACTGGGGTCAGCTTTCCAAAGAACACCAAGAAAATACGGTGGGACACTGGATTTGAGATGTATCAGCCTTTCGGTGGCAGAAGTTACAAAAAGGTAATAATACACTCTAAATTACTTTGTATGGGTTTAAATGTCTTGAAAAAGGATGAGGAAAAATTGCTGGTGACAGCCCTTGCAAGCTGCCCATCTTCCGAGTGTTCCGGTTCGGAGTTGTATAATCCCCAATCTCAGTTGTTTGCCATATGAGACCTGGTTGTAGAGTTGGAGCTACACCCAGCCCTTAGAAACCCGTGTGGGTACGATGAAGCAACCATGCAAGATTCATGGACCAAGCTTGTTGATCATGTTAACGTGTTTCTGCAAAAGTCAACCTCAGTTGTCATACAAAGTTGGACCCCAGAGCTCAGCATGAAGCTCACCAAGTCATCGCTGTACAATCACTTCAGGAACTTGGGGCAAGAGTGCCAGTGGATTGATGGGGTGCTTTACGCCAAGCACAGAAAATCCACAGTGAATAAATCTGAGTACCACATGCTCATGACACTTGGAGAGTTTGTTGATCTCATTTAGGACAATAGTGTTTGTGGAAACTTTCTAGATGGTAAGGATGTGAAGCCCAACCATCCGTTTTGGATGGCACCCATTCTGGACTTGATCATGGCTTGGAATCAGACAATGCATATGAAGGCAACTCAGAGTGCTAAGAAGGGTTTAATAGCCCATGCCACTGGGCCGTTTTTTTGTCCATGCAGCAATCTGGAATTCCCAGGGATGGCGCCTGCTCACCCATCCTGGATTTGTGACAGATATCCACCATTATACATACAGAATTTAGTACAGACTCCTGCCTTTAAGATGGTTTATAGGTCATATAATCTGGTGCATGTGAACAGGAGATATGACCATTTCTGCATCAGATGTTATCACTCATCTATAATTTATGTATATGGCTGAAATATGGCTGAATAAAATCCAGAAAATACCAGAAAATCAGGAAATATTATAAAAGGTAGTCCTAATTAGGTAGTATGGCTGTACACAGGTTGCAACCAGTTGAAGTTAGTCTTTTACAGTCTTTTAATTTTTACATTATCAAACAACTGAGACTAGACTGATGAAGACTGCACAATCAGTCTTTTACAGTCTCAGTCTTTATTCGTCCAGTCCTGGTCCAGTCCTAGTCTTTTATCAGTCTTGCAACTGGACTTCTAAACACTAGACACTAGTGTTAAATCACAGCTATGTGTATGGATGAACTATCTACCAATTTGATATATACAATTGACACATAGCCGCAATTCAACACTAGTGTTGAATCACAGTAATTTGTGTAGATTAATTGACTATTATCAAATGTATACAAGCCAACATAACAATTGCTGTGATTCCACATCAGTGTGAAATCACGGCAATTGTTGTGTCATTCATTATTGTCTGGATTTGGGTAACAATACAATGTCCACTCATAAATACCATATCTTCACGTGGTCAATTCCCACACTATGTCATCCTTCTCATTTACCCACATCGATATCTACTCTCCCAACAACCACCATGGTTGTGCATGTGCCCAATCGCAACTAAGAAGCACCATTAGAGTTCTTGTTTTGAGGGCCCAAGATTAGCCTCACAGGTGGGCGACTTGTGCCACATGGGAACATTGGCACATGTCATGGACAACAGCTTTAGTACATTACATTTTCCCTATCATTGATTCACTTATATAGGTTTAGGAACCGTATTGATGAGCACACTTGCTCTCACATCAACTGGGTATTGTACTCAGGGTATCTTGTGAGGAGCAGTCTCATTGTAGATGCACACAGGATGATGGATTGCTAATGCAAACCAATTGAGAGGGCCAGTTATTAGCGTGACCAGAAGCAAGGTGAGTTGAATGTGTTCTATCATGTGGTCATTCAATCATGTGTCTACATTAGCATCCTATTTATCCCAGGTGCTCTGCTCTATAACCACAGCTTAGATGTCCCTATGTAAATAATTATCATGCATATCATCTTAGTTTATTAGATGTCTCATTTCACTGTGATTCGACAGTAGTGTTGAATCACAGTGAAATAACACATTGTTGACATATTCTCTTTCTCCTCTTATCTTATCTGATTGTTGGCCGTGTAATAGTGGATGACATGCTGAGTTTCACTGTGATTCAACACTACTGTCGAATCACAGTGAAATCATGCTTGTGAGTGTCACATTGTTCCAATTAATGTTGATTACTGTACGCTTGCATTCAGATCATGTTGATTGTACATATTATATAGATTCAATCCTGTAGTATTGAATTACAGATATAATGACAGCGTGATACCTAATGTAGAAATGATCTCTCACAGATGAGCTAGGGTTGAGGGTGATAGACTCAGTGTCATACTGTATTATACAACCATCTTACTCTAAAGAGTACATCCATCTGACAATGTCCCCAAGAGCAAAGTGAAAGGCAACCGCCAAGGTGACAAAGAAGGCAGTTCTTGGAGGAGACAATGTCATTGACACAGGAGCAGGCAGCAGTGGCATGGGAGCTGCTAGGAACACAACGCCGCCTGGATTATTTCTCGCAATCGATAAATATATGGAAGTTTTCCACAATCTGAAAGAAAAAATGTATTCCATGTTGATCGGTTACACATGCACAAACATCATCAAGCGCCACCTGATATTCAGAAAATACAACAAGCATGATCTCAATCAGCAAGAGAAACACTCACTTTTGGAGTTGTTCAATCAAAATGGTTTGAATTGGTTCGGTATTGCACATGTGATTCCCCTCATCGTTGATCAGGATTCTGTCATTGAAGGATCTGTGATGCCACTTGCATCATTGAAGGAAATTGAAAGAGATGGATCGCATTGACCAGAGATGCAACTGATGGGCAATGAGGTGGTGAAGCATGCCGGGACCAACAATGAGACATTTGGGCTGCTTGTGGTTGCAGCTGGCGGTCATCATCATCGCTTCGTGTTGGTTTATTGGGTAAAGCAGCAGGAGGGAATGGTAATGTGTGCAATGAGATCGCTCAATAAACTGAGGAAGAATTTGTACAAGGGTGAGGACGACAAGGATGCGGTCAGCCAGGAGCAGGTGAACAAGGTGGAAGTGCATTTTGCTCACCTAAAGGCCCTTGTGGCGACAGGCAGATCATGGATCATGTGT
Source organism: Phylloporus arenicola (assembly GCA_038091335.1). Lineage (NCBI taxonomy): Eukaryota > Fungi > Basidiomycota > Agaricomycetes > Boletales > Boletaceae > Phylloporus > Phylloporus arenicola. Next base: position 7,374 of record JBBPOH010000181.1, on the reverse strand, counting down.
GTCTATGACAAAGGTGAGTTGTGTTTGTATGATGGTGGAATGGACATTGACGTGTTGACATAGTGATTGTTGAGCAGAATGGCGCAACCATCAGATATCACCTGTCGACCAATAGATGGTTGAACAGTTACGAAGAAAGGGTGAAAGAAGATATTGTGCAAATGTACTTTATGGTGATGTTATGAGAGAAAAATTGGATGGACTGTGAGATCATGCTAGGAGCAGTTAATTGAGACCATCATCAACATGATAGAGACTCACTTTGTAAATTCAGACATTTTCAAGATCTTGTGTTTGATGAGTGACTTGTTTGCTTCAACTCCATCGAATGGGACACAATACAGGTCAAACATTCACAACAGACGCTTGTGATCCAGATGAGCGGTGAGTCTGTGCACAAGGCCACCAACAAGTATCTCTTGGAATATGTGCAAAGCCTCAAGGGCATGAACCCTCTAAAAGGTGTAATCAACGACAATCTCAGAAGGCAAATTGATAATGTGTATGTGACAATGTTGGGAATGGGGAGTTGTGGAGATACATCAAAATGTCTGCACCAGAGTAGAAACATGAATTTTCAAAGTATGTGAGAGTGGTGCTCTATGTGTTCCATGCAACAAGTATGTCAATGCTGAAAGAGGAGAATATGATTGGTATGAGCGACAATGTCAAGCGAGTGTGGTCAGATTGCATCTCGAAAGCAAAACTTGTTCTTAAGATGAAAGGTGTTCCCAAAGAGCCTGAATACCTACTGTTTATGTCAATGTCAGTGTGGCATTTGTTCTCACAACAGTTCAAGCATGTCCCCAAGGCGCTGACGGAGGTAAGTTTTAATGCAAACTACCGTGATTTGACACCAGTGTCAAATCACAGCTATATATCATGTACCTTCAAATGATCTCTGATATTGTGACCAGATCTCCGCATGGTTCAGTCCCCTTGCATATAACCACAAGATCGTTGGTGGCAAGTGGAAAATAGGGTCAGCAACAGCTGAAATGATGAGAGCTTTGAGTGCACACCTAGATTTGTCCTGCAACTTGGTGCCGATGTGTCTTAAGATTGTACGTTCATTTTACATTTCATCTTGAATGATTGAATGTCTATCGCTGAATAATGATGATACTCAGTATACTTGGAATTTAATCAGTAACTTTGGCACCTTGGTCAGAATGAAAGAGGATTTGATGAATGTCGTCCTACCTGTCAAAGCTGAGTCTGCAAAGGTCTTGAAGGAATATATGCTCTTGGAAGGTGACAAGAAGATCTTGAAGACTTGGAAGGAGAACCAGCCTATGCAGGTGATGACCAAAGTGGACGACACCAATGGTGAGTCATATCACAATTGCTGTTCATAGATTGATCAAGCTTACTGTTGTGCAGAGGAGATTCTTAGAAAAGAATTGAACCTTAAAGTGGCAATGATGGACGAGGCAATCAAGGCAGAGATACACTCACGCTAGAAAATCTCAACACCCATACCTTGCTGATAGGATTCTACTGCATCACTTGCACTCTCAATTTCCATACTGGTGTCTGGGGTCTCACAACTGCTTCCAGTGAATTGTGCTCTAGGAAGGAGACAATCTGTGTGATGATTTTTGAATTTTGTATTGTGCTCACCTATCACAGAGAGCTGTTGAAGATGGATGGAATCACTTCTGGATTCCTACAGGGAATGTTTGAATCAGCAACATGTTTTGTGGTTGAAGCAGGCAATGGCAAACCAGGGCCCCTCCTCAACACAATGACTTGGCCAGATGTTATGGAATTTGATGTGTTGGCCACCTCCAGCACTACATTTGACCCCATTGAAGAAAACTTGCGAAGCGAACACACCTTGTTGTGGAAGAGTGACCAAGAAGCAATCAAGCATATCATCAATGCTGTACAATCTTGTTCCCTCATGTGGCCCTCCTCCTCTGTCGACATCTCTTCAAAATCCAAGAAGAAGAAGAAGAAGAAGAAGAAGAAGAAGAAGAAGAAGACAACAAAGAAATCTGTCAATCTTGTCAAGGTAAGCATCTGATTGTATTGATCACATGTTCAAATCAAACTGATCAACACCCATCTCTCACAGATGTTGATCAAAGGTGCTCATGAACAATGCAAGCAGGACATGCAGGTGGAGCAGAATGAGCTCACAGAAGAAGACATGCTTGAGTTCTCTTTCCTACATACCGATGCCGTGGATGATGTGAATGATGAAGATGACAATGATGACATCAAAAACATCACACTGAAGTAGAAGAAGGACATGCGGTCATTAGCACACTTGTACCTGTTTTCGCCCTTCAAACAAACAATATTATCCTCAATCAGGCACAACCAGGAGACAAACAACTGTCTCAGAAACAGGTTGTGACAGGTATGTGATCTTCACTAGTACATTGTATATGGCTGTCATTGTTATCTAGGTTTGTCCTTCAAGAGTAAGACAACCATATCTAGTGTTTTAAGATCCAGTCCGGTCCAGTTTTCTTTCCTTTTTTGGAAGGACTGGACTGTGACCAGTTTTTGCATGCCTGTCTTGTCATCAAAAACCTAACCAGACCGCTTGTAACTGGTTTTCATTGGTTATGAGACTAGTCATAACCGGTTAAGAACCAGTCTCTAGATATGTAATGGTTCACATGTAGCAAGCATGGTAGTTATATAAAATGGTAGAATGTAAAAAATACAAGTTGTCTTCATTTTGTTCTTCACTCTCATTATGATTGATTCTCGAAAATCCGCTTGCTCATGAGTTCCAAGTCAAAAAGGAATCAAAGCTGGTACTAGGCCTTGTCCCCCAAAGTCCAAGCCAACCCACCACCAAAAGGGTAAGAAACATCTGGCTGCTGATAGCTCATCATTGTCTCATAGTGACAGTGAGCAAGACAGTTTGTGCAGCAACAAATGGCACCACACAAAGGCAAAGGTGAAGTGGCAATGTTGGGCAAGCTCCACCTCATCGGATGAGGTTGTGAGCATGGTGAACAAGGAAGCAACAACTATTGCAGAGATTGATGAGGTTGACAATGAGAATGATGTCAACACTAAGGATGGGGAGCATGGAGCATCAACCGATGGTAACGCAAACAAAACTGTGAGCTAGAAATCAGCTTCACCACATACTCTGATTTGATGCATGGGACAGGATGATATTGGGGATGAGCACCACAGTGAACTGCAAGAGGCACACAAGATCAAAAAGCATAATACAAAAGATCTACTCACTGTGTTCTCAGATTGAGTGAGGGCGAAATTTGTTGGTGTGGATGGTTGAAGTGAGCTAAAGATGGGACGTTGGTGCATGGTCTGCAAGTGAGTCATAGAATGTATACAACAAGTATTCAAACTTACCAGGATACAGAGAAGACAAGGTGTTGATTCAGAAGTTTGGCAAATAGAAGGTGTTTTACGTTGGGGGAAATTCATCTTGCCAGGCACACATTTGCTCCTATTATGACTTGTACCAGCAACGGTGTGCAGACCAGAACATTGCTGAGAATCACCACACAGTTTCACATGACATTGTGGCAGAGCGCAAGGCAAAAAGGAAGGGTGGAGAACACCCAACACTTGACAGCATGTTTCCTCGCATTCCCGGTCCACATACATTCTCGAGAGATGAGGCTTTGAAGTCTGTTGCCCAATTCATTGTGTGTAATCACCAGGTAAGCTTACCGTTGATACAAGGAAGTTAGACTATTGGACTAACCAAAGTTCCCAGTTGCTTGCAGTGGCTGACAAGGCAGCTTTCTGAAACTGCCTAGTAGTGATGTGTCCAACTGCTACCAAAGCAGACATACCATCAGCCCACGACATCAGCATGTTTATTCACAACCAATTTATTGACTTCATCAAGAACCTTAAGGCAGAAATCCAGGTAAGTCACTCAGTTCTTTTTCTCTACTACTATGCCAAGTCTCACACATCATTCAAACAGTCACCGGCAAGCGGTCGTGTTTCAGGCATCATGGCCCACTGGATTCAGGTCAATGCCAACTCTAAAACATGGACACTGCACTCACAAGTCATCGCTTTTCAGGGGTTTTCTGGTACACATAGTGGGGATAATATAGCATGCTACTTCATTGGACTGTGCGAGAGGGCCGGAATCATCACCCGAATGTCCAGTAGACTTCTCTGCCTCACCACTGACAACACCTCTTCAAATGACAAAGCTGCCAATACCATCGAAGATCTCTTTCATCGTCAGCACATCTACTCTTTCGCCACTGACTTAAATTGCCTCACATGCCTTGCACACATCATTAACCTTGCTATCACCTCAGTCCTGTCTGCCATCACAAAAGTATCCAGTGTTGACATTGCAACTGCTATTTGGGAGTTTGATCCTACTCGTTCACAGAACCACATGCTCAACAACTCGTTGGACATTGTCACTGCCATACACACCCTCACCTCAAGATTCAGTGTTCAGGGCAGTGTATCAAATACTTTGAAACACTGCAAGCCAAGTGCAGCATTGACCTACCTCTCTCAATTCCATTGCACAGTAATGTTTGATGGGGCACGGCCGATGGAATGCTTGGCCATGCTTATGAACTGCATCAGGTGTGTATGTTCATCGCTTATTGACTTTCTAATGTGTTTACTGTTGTCCCAGCCTATCAACATGTTCATTAACTCAGCAGATGAACTTTATGATTCAATCACAACAGCATGGCACAACAGACAAATCATGCATATCCCTTGGACCAATTTTGTCTTATCTATGAAGGACTGGGACTGTGTCCAGGACATGCAGGCTATGATTTCTATAAGTTAGCCTAGTAACTGTTTATTTCATGCTGATTTATGTACAAGTCTTTGATTAGGATGCAAATAACATCCAGCAGCTATTCTCAGATGAAGCCCATGCAACCCTCTAGTGTGCTATCCCTGAGATTGAGGAGCTCTTGACTGCTTGGGAGTGGAACCTAGGCATTGCCAAGTACTCACTTTTTAAGAACGTGCTCTAGGATGACATCAACAAGATTACAAAGTACTACAATTGATTTGATGACAAACTAGTGTACATACTGGCACTCGGTAAGCTCTGATTCTAATAAAGGACTGAGGGCGACTAGCCAAGCTTGGGATCAACTCAGAACGACTCTGCAGTCTACCGTGAGTAACCAAGGAGGCTCAGAGTGGATTTTCAGAGAATATGTGTGCTTCAGGTAAATACTGGTAAACAACTGGGAAGCCACATCAGCCACATCATCAGAAAGTGAAGGAGGCGCCACACAAGCGCAGATTCAAGTAGAAATGGTCCGGAAAACTGGTAGATAGGAAACTTGAATATGGTGAATCAAATGAGAGTAAAATCAAGATGAATCAAGTGCGAAATCACTACACCTAACAGATTCATATCACTGAGCCCAACGCACTTATTTGCCTCATCCAGTACTTCATCCATACTTTAAGTTGGATTACATCAAGATGGTGTGGGGTGGTGCTGAAGAACAAGCCAAAGAAATCAAAAAGGGAATCATCATGCCAAGTGCTCTCCTCAAAAAGGCTGCTGAAGCCAGGCACAATTCAGTGCTTGGATGGGCAGCTGAATTGTGGCATTATCTCAGTGATCTGCCAGGGGATGTTGTGAAGAACATGGATATCATTAGCTGGTGGTCAAAACATGCCACAATCAATCCCACCCTTGCATATATCACACAAGATATCTGTGCAATCCCAGCTTCATCTGTCCCTTGTGAACATTTGTTTTCAGCTGGCACCAAAATTGCCACTAACTGATGGTCCTGCTTGGGTGCTAAACAATTCAAGCAACTTCAGATTCTCAAACATGCATGGCGAAAGTCTGCAGGAGTACAACGACTTGTATATGGTTGATGAAGATTTCCCTCTTGGTGATGATGTAGTTCAGGAATAGTTTTTCATTCATGTGTCACATACCGCTATGCAGTTATAACTGGTTGTAACCAGTTTTGGTCTGGTTCACAAAATCCCTAAAAAGTGCTGTAACTGAGACCAAAACCGACAAAGTCCACAAAAATCAGTCTTTGGCAGTTCAGTCATGATTGGTTAAGGTCTGGTTAAGTCCTGGTTTTTGGCCAGTCTTATGACCGGACCTTAAAACACTAACCATACCCTCTGCTTCTCACAATTTATTGCTTGCCCTCACACTATGCACTTGGACAATACATTATTGTCTAGTCTCCTCATTGAACCACCTAACACCACCCTGTCGTAAAGCACTAGTGATGTCTATATACCATTGTCAACCCAATCCACCCAAGGAAGTCAGCAAGATGTTATACCAATGCAGATCATTGAGGTAGTGCCAACTCAAATCATCAATCATTCATTCAAAACAGGTGACTTATGTCTGTCGCATCCATATTTCACCACAATTCAATACTAGTGTCAAATAATGGTGATTTCTCCTTCCTGATCCACATATCAGAGAAACAGCTCTACAATCTCACCACTCTATATGGTAATACCTACCACGATCAAGGACCAAGGCACCTGCAACTCTCCAATGGAAGTCTGCATCAGGCGTACCCATGGGACATCAATTGTCCGGCACAGGCCAAGGTCAGCAACAAGCTGATACCAGCCTATTATCTTCCTTTCCTGGAGGACAACTGACTATATTACGCCGTCTTTTGCCCCCACGAACACATCTTTCCACTTCAAGTCCAACCGACAGTGATTGTGAACACGGAGATTCTTCCCACCCAGCTAGAGAAACAAGTTCTCAAACCAGTTTATCCTCAGCCCCTGATGCCGCTCCAAGATCCGGCATCAATAGTGCTGTCATCCTGAATGGTTCTTCTGTTCCAGCTCCAACCTTGTGAGACCGGAGTGAGCTATCCCATCTGTGCCTTCAGGTGCAATGGAGAACCCATAGGCAGTGCCTATGAGGCTGTGGGTTGGGCTTTCCCAACTCAGTCATACAACAATGCAGCTTGTTTCACCATTCACAACCAAGGTTGGGAAATTTTCCACCGCAACCTCTTTCCCCCATCTTATGCCAACATCTACTTGATCAAGTCAAAGATGCCCAGCTTTTTAACAAAATAGTGTAGGTTGGGCCTATAGGGATGATAGATCCCCTATACTTTCGTCTGGTGCGCCAAGCAATGAAGGGAGCAATGTACAGGGAGACTCACTGTACAAGCAGAGTTTCTTGGGTTGTCAGTAGTGGTTGAGTACTGTCAAGTAGCGAGCTTTGGGCTCGAGCTAGACTTGATAGAGGTGAGAGATAAGAGAATTGATACAGGGCTTAATCTATCTAAGCGAATACATGCCATATTTATAGATAAGATTAGATAGGAGATTGAATATACTCCAATGACATCGGTGGAGCAGACAGCTCCACCATGATGTCATGATTGATAATAAATGCTCCACTCAACT